>CM056049.1:146612014-146897014 GCA_029574335.1 Rana kukunoris
GGGGAGGGGGGTGTGACCAGGACGCCCACTAACACACAGCTCCTTTCTCTATCTGCAAGTACAGAGCGTCCTGACTTCCTGGTCGCCCCTCCCCTCAAGAGGTTTTCTCCCCTCCCCCCAGGTGAGTGAGGGGGATAATTGCACTGAGGTAAGAAAGCTATTAAGGAAAGAATTACCCATTACAAACGCTTTTTATTACACACAAAATAAGTGAAATAACCCTTCAAACAAACCTTAATAAAATCCACAACCGTACATGCGATCGATACAACGACTTCACCGTATAAAAGACAAGACCCTTGTGAACGCATCGATATGAAATTTATGTTGATAAACTTAAAAATGTGGCCATTGTCAGCGATTTAGAAAAGAGTATCTTTGTGTGTCTTACTAACAAATTTTAAAGTCGGTTATAATGAACGTCTATGGGGAAAAATTTGGAACTCTTGTCCTTTAGAAGCTCCAGCAACGAAAAGTAAAATGCGCATCACAAACTGAATCACATTGCCTGAAAGCAGACAAAATACCTTCCATTTGATATATAAAATTGTGTATGACAAGTAGATCTTTGTGGGCGTGAGAGCAATTTGTTCCCTTTTTTATAGATAATACGATTCTTTTCAAAACTCACACTGTAAAGGTCACATGACTCACTCTGAGCCATGTCCATAGGAAGACTGTTTAATCGATAAAATTTTCTGAAAAAATCACTAACGTAAATTTACTTTTTCACAAAAACTATAAAAGATTTCAATCTGAAAAGTCATAGCCGGATAGCTGAATATTTTGTGACCGTGGTAAAGTTTGTTTGGTGTCTGTCAGTGAAAAGTATGAAGGAGGAGATACATTTTGAACGGCATGAGTTTTGAAGCAGGAAAAAAGCATGTTTCATTGACTTCAATGTTAAAAAAAGCGACTAAAAGCTTAAAATTTTAAAAAGTATAAATAGCACAAAAAAACTTGAAGAGTCCCATCGTTTAGCTAAATGAGATGAACATTTTAAAAGTTGAATGGTCTCAATCGCTGAAAGTATGGCGAAGTTACGCAGAGCCAAAAAACGTACGGAATAAAATTAATAAGAATAATAAAAAACGAATAACAATACTGGGAATGCTTATATAAAGCATTCCCACTAACTAGAAAATGCATTTCCTGAGAAAATACGTGGAATGCTGAATAGCTTGAATTGCTAAGCCCACAAAATCCCATTTCACACATAAACCGCTATACTATCGTTAGGACATACAAGCAGTGTTCTTCAGTACTTATAAAGCCTCTCTTTAATCATTAAAGGTGTTGTAAAGGTAAAAATCATTTTCCCTAAATAACTTCCTTTTCCTTAGTGCAGTCCTCCTTTACTTGTACCTCATCTTTTGATTTTAAATGTTGTGACGGTATGCGAGGTGAGATACTTGACTCCATAGATATATTTCACCACGCATACGTTCTATTTTGAGAAGCTGAACCGGAATCCGGGCCGGGTTTTACGGGCCTCTTGTGTTCCGGTCCGGATATTTGGGTCCACTGGAGTTCAATGTCAGGTGGACCTTAAAACAACCAGGAAGAGATCAGACGGGAGCTCTCAGGTTTTGGGACACTGAGGAGGGAACCTGAGTGTGAGGAGCTCTTAAAGACATTGCAAGAAAAAGGTTTGCGTTGTTGTTTATTTTGTGGGAGGTGGGGGACCAGCCCCACACTGTATAGATAGGAGACCCTATCGAAGTTAAGACCAATGTAAGGAGGCATTCTTCCCACTGACCACCAATGTAAGGGACTTTCTTCCACTGAATTCAATGTAAGGAACATTCTTCCCACTGACCCAATGTAAGGCACATTATTCCACTGACCACAATGTAAGGCACATTATTCCTACTGACCACCAATGTAAGGGACATTCTTCTCAATGATCACAATGTAAAGGGACATTCTTCTCACTGACATCAATGTAAGGGACATTATTCTCACTGGCAACAATGTAAGGACATTCTTCTCATGACCACCAATGTAAGGGACATTCTTCCCACTGACCACCAATGTAAGGGAGCATTCTTCCCACTGACCCCCATTGTAAGGGACATTCTTCCCACTGACCCCCAATGTAAGGGACAGTCTTCCCACTGAATACCAATGTAAGGGGACATTCTTCCCACTGAATTCCAATATAAGGAACATTCTTCCACTGACCACCAATGTAAGGGACTTTCTTCCCACTGAATTCAATATAAGGAAACATTCTTCCACTGGACCACAATGTAAGGACCATTATTCCCACTGACCACCAATGTAAGGCACATTATTCCCACTGACCACCAATGTAAGGGACATTCTTCTCAATGTTCACCAATGTAAAGGGGACATTCTCTCACTGACAACCAATGTAAGGGACATTCTTCTCACTGACCCACCAATGTAAGGGACATTCTTCCCACTGATCACCAATGTAAGGGACATTCTTCCACTGACCACCAATGTAAGGGACATTCTTCCCACTGACCACCAATGTAAGGGAGATCTTCCCACTGACCACCAATGTAAGGGACATTCTTCCCACTGATCACTAATGTAAGGGACATTCTTCCACTAATCACTAATGTAAGGGACATTCTTCCCACTAACCACTAATGTAAGGGACATTCTTCTCACTGATCACCATGTAAGGGACATTCTTCCCACTGATCACCAATGTAAAGGGACATTCTTCCCACTGACCACCAATGTAAGGGACATTCTTCCCAATTTTGTTTATTGAAAGTCTTGCAATCATTAAGCATAAAATCACTATATACACACAAAATACATAAATATATTATATTTACATAAAATGAAAATAAATATAGCAAATCCGCTCTCAAACAAAAAAAGACTTTACAGAAAAAGCAAAAATCATATATACACCGGGGAAAATAAATCTTAATACAACTCACACCACTACACCAGACAAACCTGCAAGGTCAAGAAACAAACCGCACCCATTATGCATGCAGCCCTTCTTCAAAAAGACACTAACCAACAAAAGCTAAGGGAGTGAAAGAGACAGAAAAGGAAACCCTCACCCAGAGATAGGCAGGAAACGTCCAACACCATGCGTTTCTACCCATTACTACCCCAATTACCCGCCGGCACGTTACCATATCGGTTTTAAAAAGAACCGCAACTCCGCTGCAGGGCTCAGCCGCAAGAGACCAAAGGAGGGACCGCATCTCCACTCCCTTTTTGCCAGATGGACGTCGGCCAAGGTATGGAGCCAGGTCTCTTGCAAAAATAAAATCTCGGCATCAAACTCGCTGAGCAAAAATAAGGCCATATCACGAGCTCTTGCAGATTTAGTGCTGGCGACATTAATGGTCGCCACCTTAATCAGAGTGGGAACTGCCATCAGGATGATTGGGGTAGTCGTTCTTGACCTTCACCACCCTTCTCATCACCAGAAAACAGCTCTCTTCAAACTACGTGACTCCCCCTCATCCATAGATGATAAGGGGAGAAGACAAAGACATCTATCACCCGACAACACATTAAAGTGTTACCAAGGGGAACCCCTCTTGGATCCGACTCTGAGCAAGAGACGACCGGTTTTCTAGCCTTTCTCTTCTTTTTTTCCTTCCTCCTGATCTTCTCCCACCCCTCCTCATCCGAATCCCCATCAACCGAATGTGAGACATGGGGTATGGACACCCCTCATCAGCCCCACCCCCATCCAGCACCCCCACATTCCCCTGACCCACGCTTGCACTGCCGAGGGGCAAGGACTGGAGGCTGAGTGGGAAGGTCCGTTAAACCTGCCCCCCCAGCAGCCTCTGCCAGTCTGGAGGATCTACGAATTGATGGATTAGGGACAGGAGGGACAGATTTAGTGACCACATCTGTAGGGGGAACAGACACAGATGTCACAGACACAGAAGGGACAGACTCAGGGACCAACCACTGGGGGGAATAGAAACAGATGTCACAGACACAGAAGGGACAGACTCAGGGACCACATCACTAGAGGGAACAGAAACGGGTTGCCACAGACACAGGAGGGACAACAACAGTTTTGGTGGCCTCATCCTCCTTATCCAGCCTCTGCAGCTCAGCCTCCAACCCTGGGCAGGTTATGTAATGCCTCTGGGCAAAGACTGTAGGGGTGACCAAGTTTTTGGCACAAGTTTGCACCGAATATCTGTACAGTCTTTAGCCAAATGGTCCAGCGCCTGGCACAAAGAACATTTCTTTCGGGTGCAGGTGGACGCAAAGTGGCCTTGTCCCCACATTTATTGCAACCTTAGGCGACCCTGGAAAAAAATGGTCAGCCTGTCCCTCCCCAGAAAGGCTGAACAGGGCAAATGTTGAACAAACATTTCCCTGCACCCCCAATTTTAACGACACTGTCCAGGCCCCTGTCCATATCCCATGCTGATCAAGGACCTTCCGCATGTGGAGCGAGGACCTCACCATATCGGCGTAACCATACTACCAAATCAGCCTCTGGGATGGATTCATTACGCACGAGGATCGTCACGATTTTATGAGAGGCTGCCTGGAAACCACCTTTGGCATCCAACCATTCCACTGCGGAAGGCCCTGCGCCCCCTAAAACGTTCCCAAAACAAATCCAAACCCTCAGGTTTTAACAAAGGATAAATCAAATTCTGAACTTCCAACAGGACAAATCAAAGCAAAAATGTCTGCGACTTTAAATCCCATTTCCAGGATCAACTCTGCACCCTTCCCTTACTGGTGGGGTCCCCTCTCCCCTCCCACTTCAACTGGACCACGTTTCTTCTTTTGTACCCACCAACCATCCCCCACTAAACCCCCCCAAATTGTGACACCAACATTTGCACCATTCCCCCCACCCTCTTTGGTGCGACTCCCCAAAACTGCTGCATAGCTGCTGGTGTTCACAGACCCCCCCGCAGAGGGTCCAGTTATGCGTTTTGCAGATGAGTCTTTCCTCTGCTGAGCAGGAGGAGAAATGTCATTGTTAACCCTTCACCACCACCCCACACATCCATTGCTTCATCAATACTATTACTGTCATTATTTCCTGGCACGTTCTCAGTTCCTGCTGTGTCCATATTCACAGAGGTGCCCTCACATACTTCACCTCCAGGCAGAATCTTCTCCATCGGGACAGGGTTGTCCAGAGATATAGCAAGATTGCTGTGATACAGCAGCAACAGGTAGATCAGTGCAGGAAACTTCATTGCTGCTTCCACTCCACTTGCTGCACTGTGCTGCTCCCCTCCCCCACCTGCATCAATCAGCCCAGGTGAGGCTGAAACAGGCTCTTTGCAGCTGGCAGCCATCTTGGTTGTAGAACCACAGGTCCCAGCAGTCATAGCAGAATCCATTTGCGGGGGGCATGATGTAGATCCATCCATACTGCTCTGGTGGGCTGATGACACCTCTGCTAGGGGATTTCTCTTTCATATCTGCAGAGGATTTCTCCACAGCAGAAAACACCCACTTACTACAGCCGGGACACCGTCCACTTTAGCCGGGACACCACTCACTGCAGCCGGGACACCCATGTTGGAAGGCGGCTGCACCGTACAGTGGGATTCTCCACCAGTGCCGGTCTGCGACCCTTCTGCGACTCCACAGCGACTTCTGATGCTTCACCAGCAGACCTGTCTGCCTTTAGGGGTGACTCCATCTGTTGGGGTAAACTGTAAGGTGCCATGTTCACCCTCAACCCCTGACTGGTTGCCGCTGGCGATTCCCAGCCTGACATGGGGGGAGGGGGTGCAGAGGCAGAGGATCCGGGTTGTCTGTAACATGCGATGCTGCTGTGATCACAGAGTCTGGCTGGCAAATCTCATCTCTTTTTTAAATTTTTCTGCAAACGCTCCACTTTTATCTTTTAATTTCTCCAAACAATAAAGGACTGTTTCTTTACTTTCTCCTCCATCTCTTGTAGCTCAGGCTTCATTGGCCGGACGGTTTTTACTCCAAGCCCTGGAAGTACTTGGTTTTGAGGTTTTTATGTTCAGCTTTCAAACATTTTAGTTTCTTCCTCTGCTCTTCCGACTGCCCGAAAATGTCTGCTATACATCTGTACTCTCACCAGGACTGGACCCACAGTCAGATCCTGCACCACCTCCTCCTCCTCACTAGGCCCCGTATCATCAGGGGGATCTGTCCCAGGGCCTCCCCCAGGATCAGGCATTTATTCCTGGGCCAAGCTAGCAGGCAAGGCCCAGGCTTGAAAAAGGCTGGTTCTCTCAGAGAGCTCTTGGGTGTGTCCTCCTCCTTCTTCCACTGACCACCAATGTAAAGGGACATTCTTCCCACTGACCACCAATGTAAGGGACATTCTTCCCACTGACCACCAATGTAAGGGACATTCTTCCCACTGACACCAATGTAAGGGACATTCTTCCCACTGACCACCAATGTAAGGGACATTCTTCCCACTGACCACCAATGTAAGGGACATTCTTCCTACTGACCACCAATGTAAGGGACATTCTTCCCACTGACCACCAATGTAAGGGACATTCTCCCACTGGACACCAATGTAAGGGACATTCTTCCCACTTGACCACCAATGTAGGGACATTCTTCCCACTGACCACCAATGTTAGGAGATTCGTCCCCACTGACCACCAATGTAAGGGAGTTTATTCTCACTGACCCAATGTAAGGGAGATTCTTCCCACTGACCACCAATGTAAGGAACATTTCTTCTCACACATGACCACCAATGTAGGGAAATTCTTCTCACTGACCACCAATGTAAGGGACATTCTTCCCACTGATTATGTGTTTCATATTTTTTTTTTACTTTTTTTAGCCCTTTAAAGTAGTTACTGAGGTAGAATAGAATATGGACTGAGAGAAGTTTAATAGATCCAGAAGGAAGGCTGAGGAGAATCCAAAGGCGAGAGTCCAGACCTGACCTTATATGACTGCCCAGTGACAGGAGAGGTGGTGTGGAGAAAGCCTCTTGAGGGGGGGAGGGGTGAGCAGGACGCCCACTAACACACAGCTTCTTTCTCTTATCTGCAAGTAGAGAGTGTCCTGGTCGCCCCTCCCCTCAAGAGGTCTCCCCTCCCCCCTCAAGAGTTTTTCTCCCCCTCCCCCGGTGTGTGAGGGGGATAATTGCACTGAGGTAAAGGAAGCTATTTAGGGAAAGAATTACCATTACAAACAACTTTATTCACACACAAAATAAGTGAAATAACCCTTCAAACAAACCTTAATAAATCCACAACCGTACATGCGATCGATACAGCGACTTCACCGTATAAAAGACAAGACCCTTGTGAACGCATCGATATGAAATTTATGTTGATAAACTTAAAAATGTGGCCATGTCAGCGATTTAGAAAAGAGTATCTTTGTGTGTCTTACTAACAAATTTTAAAAGTCGTTTATAATGAAGGTCTATGGGGAAAAATTTGGAACTCTTGTCCTTTAGAAGCTCCAGCAACGAAAAGTAAAATGCGCATCACAAAACTGATCACATTGCCTGAAAGCAGACAAAAATACCTTCCATTTGATATATAAATTGTGTATGACAAGTAGATCTTGTGGGCGTGAGAGCAATTTGTTCCCTCTTTTTTATAGATAATCCGATTCTTTTCAAAACTCACACTGTAAAGGTCACATGACTCACTCTGAGCCATGTCCATAGGAAGACTGTTTAATCGATAAAATTTTCTGAAAAAATCACTAAACGTAAATTGCTTTTTCACAAAAACTATAAAAGATTTTCAATCTGAAAAGTCATAGCCGGATAGCTGAATATTTTGTGACCGTGGTAAAGTTTGTTTGGTGTCTGTCAGTGAAAGTATGAAGGAGGAGATACATTTTGAATCGGCATGTACGTTTTTAAGCAGGAATAAGCATGTTCTCATTGACTTCAATGTTAAAAAAAGCGACTAAAAGCTTAATATTTTAAAAAGTATAAATAGCACAAAAAAACTTGAAGAAGTCCCATCGTTAGCTAAATGAGATGAACATTTTAAAAATTATAAAGTAGCACAAAAAAACTTGAAGGTCCAATCGCTGAAAGTATGTGAACAGTTACGCAGAGCCAAAAAACGTACGGCTGAAAATTAAGTTACGCAAGCCGAATATACGTACGGAATTAAAGCATAATAATACTAATAGAAAATGCATTTTCCAATGCATTCCAGAGGTGGGAATGCGTGGGAAATGCTGAATTGCTAAGCCCATTGCTAAGCCCATCCCAATCACCATTAACACCATAACCGCACTATCTACATTTAAGACATGTGTTCCTTCAGTGTTACTTCAGTACTTATCTTTAATCATTCTAAAGGATTGTTGTAAAGGTGTAAAGGTAAAATACATTCTTCCCTAAATACTTCCTTTACCTTTGTGCTCCTTCCTCCTTTCTTACCTGATTTTGCTTTCCTTTGATTTTGCTTTTAAATGTCCTTATTTCTTCACTCCTCCATTCTTCCTGTTCTTCTGTGTCACTGTAACTCACACTTAGTTTGCTTTTTGCTCTGGTGTGGAGAAAGCCTCTTGAGGGGGGAGGGGTGGGTGAGCAGGACGCCCACTAACACACAGCTCCTTTCTCTATCTGCAAAGTACAGAGCGTCCTGACTTCCTGGTCACTCCCTTCCCCCTCAAGAGGTTTTTCTCCCCTCCCCCAGGTGTGTGAGGGGGATAATTGCACTGAGGTAAAGGAAGCTATTTAGGGAAAGAATTACCATTACAAATGCTTTTTATCTACACACAAAATAAGTGAAATAACCCTTCAAACAAACCTTAATAAATCCACAACCGTACATGCGATCGATACAGCGACTTCACCGTATAAAAGACAAGACCCTTGTGAACGCATCGATATGAAATTTATGTTGATAAACTTAAAAATGTGGCCATGTCAGCGATTTAGAAAAGAGTGTCGTTGTGCATTTATTGGCAAAAATTTAAAAGTCGTTTATAATGAAGGCCTATGGGGAAAATGTTGGAACTCTTGTCCTTTAGAAGCTCCAGCAACGAAAAGTAAAATGCGCATCACAAAACTGATCACATTGCCTGAAAGCAGACAAAAATACCTTCCATTTGATATATAAATTGTGTATGACAAGTAGATCTTGTGGGCGTGAGAGCAATTTGTTCCCCCTTTTTTATAGATAATCCGATTCTTTTCAAAACTCACACTGTAAAGGTCACATGACACACTCTAAGCCATGCTCCATAGGAAGACTGTTTAATCGATAAATTTTCTGAAAAAATCACTAAACGTAAATTGCTTTTTCACAAAAACTATAAAAGATTTCAATCTGAAAAGTCATAGCCGGATAGCTGAATATTTTGTGACCGTGGTAAAGTTTGTTTGGTGTCTGTCAGTGAAAGTATGAAGGAGGAGATACATTTTGAATCGGGTACGTTTTGAAGCAGGAATAAGCATGTTCTCATTGACTTCAATGTTAAAAAAAAGCGACTAAAAGCTTAATATTTTAAAAAGTATAAATAGCACAAAAAAACTTGAAGAAGTCCCATCGTTAGCTGAATGAGATGAACATTTTAAAAGTTGAATGCCAAAAAAACGTCGGAATAAAGGATAAAATTAATAAGAATCAATCGAATAACAATACTGAAAGTATGGAATAACAATACGAAGCATTCCCACTAATTACGAATAACAATACAGAGCCAAAAAACGTACGGAATAAAAGGATAAATTAATAAGAATAATAAAAAACGAATAACAATAACTGGGGAATGCTTATTAAAGCATCCCATAATAAAAAACGAATAACAATAAATGCTTATTAAGCTTATAAAGCTTTCCCACTAACTAGAAAATGCATTTCCTGAGGAAAATACGTGGGAATGCTGAATAGCTGAATTGCTAAGCCCGCACAAATCCCATTCACCATAACCGCTATACTATCTTTAGGACATACAAGCAGTGTTCCTTCAGTACTTATAAAGCCTCTCTTTAATCATTAAAGGTGTTGTAAAGGTAAAATCATTTTCCCTAAATAACTTCCTTTACCTTAAGTGCAGTCCTCCTTTACTTACCTCATCCTTTGATTTTGCTTTTAAATGTCCTTATTTCTTCTGAGAAATCCTCACGGGTTTTACGGCCCTGTTCTTCTGTCTGTAACTCCTTAAAAAACACACAGTACTGCAAGGCTTTTTCCTGAGGAGGGAACCTGGTGTGGAGAAAGCCTCTTGAGGGGGGAGGGGGTGAGCAGGACGCCCACTAACACACAGCTCCTTTCTCTATCTGCAAAGTACAGAGCGTCCTGACTTCCTGGTCGCCCCTCCCCCTCAAGAGGTTTTCTCCCCTCCCCAGGTGTGTGAGGGGGATAATTGCACTGAGGTAAAGGAAGCTGACCACCAATTTAGGGAAAGAATTACCATTACAAACGCTTTTTATCTACACACAAAATAAGTGAAATAACCCTTCAAACAAACCTTAATAAATCCACAACCGTAATGCGATCGATACAGCGACTTCACCGTATAAAAGACAAGACCCTTGTGAACGCATCGATATGAAATTTATGTTGATAAACTTAAAAATGTGGCCATGTCAGCGATTTAGAAAAGAGTATCTTTGTGTGTCTTACTAACAAATTTTAAAAGACGTTATAATGAAGGCCTATGGGGAAAAATTTGGAACTCTTGTCCTTTAGAAGCTCCAGCAACGAAAAGTAAAATGCACATCACAAAACTGATCACATTGCCTGAAAGCAGACAAAAATACCTTCCATTTGATATATAAATTGTGTATGACAAGTAGATCTTGTGGGCGTGAGAGCAATTTGTTCCCCCTTTTTTATAGATAATCCGAGTTTTTTTCAAAACTCACACTGTAAAGGTCACATGACTCACTCTAAGATACATTCTTCCCATGTCCATAGGAAGACTGTTTAATCGATAACATTTTCTGAAAAAATCACTAAACGTAAATTGCTTTTTCACAAAAACTATAAAAGATTTCAATCTGAAAAGTCATAGCCGGATAGCTGAATATTTTGTGACCGTGGTAAAGTTTGTTTGGTGTCTGTCAGTGAAAGTATGAAGGAGGAGATACATTTTGAATCGGCATGAGTTTTGAAGCAGGAAAAGCATGTTCTCATTGACTTCAATGTTAAAAAAAAAGCGACTAAAAGCTTAATATTTTAAAAAGTATAAAATAGCACAAAAAAACTTGAAGAAGTCCCATCGTTAGCTGACCACCAATGAGATGAACACTTCCCACTGAAAATGGCGAAGTTACGCAGAGCCAAAAAACGTAAGGGAATTAAAATTAATGAACTAGAAAATGGCGAAGTTACGCAGAGCCTGAGGAAAATACGGAATAAAATTAAGAAATTAACTGACCATTTCCAAGTGAATTGCTAAGGCACAAATCCCATTCACCATAACCACTATACTATCTTTAGGACATACAAGCAGCTGTTCCTTTAGCCTTATAAAGCACAAATCCCATTCACCATTAAACTGCTATACTATCTTTAGGTAAAATCATTTTCCCAAATAACTTCCTTTACCTTACTTATAAAGTCCTCCTTTACTTACCTCATCCATTAAAGGTGTTGTAAAGGTAAAATCATTTTCCCTAATTCTTCCCATTTCTTCTGAGAACTTCCTTTATCCTCACTTCCTGTTCTTCTGTCTGTCCTCCTTTACTTACCTCATCCTTTCCACACATTTTGAGTGCAAGGCTTTTTTCCCTGGTGACGGTGGAGAAAGCCTCTTGAGAGGGGGGAGGGGGTGAGCAGGACGCCCATAGCTCCTTCCTCTATTCTTAATTTCACCACGCAGCGTCCTGACTTCCTGGTCGCCCCTCCCCCCTGAGAGGTTTTCTCCCCTCCCAGGTGTGTGAGGGGGAACACTGAGGCCGTGTTTTAAAGGAACGGCTCTTGGTTCCTAGGGGAATTACCATTACAAACGCTTTTTATCTACACACAAAATAATGAAATAACCCTTCAAACAAACCTGGAGGGGGGATGTTGGATTAAAAACAACCAGGAAGAAAGTACAGCTCTCTGGTTTTTGGGACACTACGAGGAGGGAACCCTTGAGGACTGACCACCACCGTATGTAAAAGACAGGTTTGCGTTGTTCCCTTTATTTTGTGGGTGTGGGGACCCTTGTGAATTCTTCTCACGATATGAAATTTATGTTGATAAACTTAAAAATGTGGCCACCGATTTAGAAAAGAGTATCTTTGTGTGTCTTATTCTTAACAAATTTTGAACACCAATTTAAGGTTATATTCTTCCCATGACCCCCTATGGGGAAAAATTTAAGGGAACACTCTTGTCCTTTAGAAGCTCCAGCAACGAAAAGTAACTTCCCATGCGCATCACAAAACTGTAAGGGAATTCTGAAAGCCACCTTCCATTTGATATATAAATTGTGTATAATATTCTTCCCATCTTGTGGGCGTGAGAGCAATTTGTTCCCCCTTTTTTATGTAAGGGACATCCGAGTTTTTTAACTCACCACAATTAAGGGAATTCTTCCAGGTGACCACAATGTGGACATTCTTCCCACTTGATGTCCATGTAGGAAGACATTTACTTGACCACCAATGTAAATGGAAAAAATCACTAAACATTGAATTCAAAAACAATATAAGGAAATTCACTGAAAACTTTTCTCCCATAATAGCTGAAATTTTGTGACCGTGGTAATTCTTCCAGTTTGTTTGGTGTCTGTCAGTGAAAGTATGAAGGAGGAGACCACCAATTTTGAACATTCCCAGTTTTGAAGCAGGGAAAAGCAAATGTGTTCTCATTGACTTCAATGTTAAAAAAAAAATTTAAAAGACATTCTTCTCTTAATATTTGATCACCAATGTAAAGGGACATTCTTCTGAAGAAGTCAAATGTAAGGAATTATTCGTTAGCTGAATGAGAGATGAACATTTTAAAAGTTGACCACCAATCTAATCGCTGAAAGTATCACGACCACCAATACGCAGAGCCAAAAAATTCTTCCCACGGAATAAAATTAAAATTAAGATAATAAAAAATAATAACAATGACCCACTGCAAGGGACATTCTTCTCACTGAATGCAAGGACATTCTTCCCACTGACCACCAATGACCACATAAAGGGACATTCCAAAAAAAGATTCACTAAGGGAACTAGATCACCAATGTAAGGGATACATTCTTCCCATTTCCTGAACATTCTTCCCAGACCACCAATGAAAATACGTAAGGGATTCTTCCCATGACCCACCTGACCACCAATCCTTAGACCACCAATGTTGAAGACATTGACCACCAATTAAGAGAGATTCTTCTCAGAACCCCAATGTAAGGACCATTTTCTTCCCATGTAATCCAATGTAAGGACATTCTTCCCACTCACAAACCAACCAATGAAGGGAACCATAAGGAATTGCCACCAATGAAAGGGACATTCTTCCCATATCACCTATACTATCTGACCAAATTAGGGACATTTTTCGCACTGACCACAAAAGGGACAAGCAGTAAGGGAGAAATTTTTTGAGAACCAATGTAAGGGACTTCAGACCACCAATACTGGGACACTGACCACCAATGTAAAGATTCTTCCTCTGACCACCTAAGGAAACAGCCGTCCCACTGACCACCAATGATCATCCAACTGACCACCAAAAGAAACTTCTCATGACCACAATGTAAGGGACATGTCTTTCCCACTAATCACTAAAGCATTCCTCACTGACCACCAATAAATTCTTCTTCATCAATGTAAGGGACATTTTCCCAATGTAAGGGAATACTTCTTAAAGGGACTTCCCACTGACCACCAATGTAAGGGAATTCTTCCCACTGACCACCAGACATTCTTCCCACTCAATGTAAGGGACATTTCCCTGAGGAAAATGTAAGGGACTTTACTTACCAATGTAAGGTCATCCTTCCCCGCTGACCCACCTTTGATGACCACACAATTTGCTTTTACTTTTTTTATAAGGGAGTCAATTAAGGAGATTCTGTTGACCACCAATGTAAGGAACGTTCTGAGGTAGAATAGAATTACCACCTGTAAGAAATCCTCAGAAGGAACTTCCAAAGGCGAGTCCAGAACTCTTCCCACTGACTGTTTCATATTTTTTTTTTTTACTTTTTTTACTTTAAAGTAGTCCTGAGAATAAACACTGATAAAGTTAATAGTCCAAAGGAACTGAGGAAATCCAAAGGCAGTCCAGGCTTTTTCCCTGACAGGAGAGGGTGTGGAGAAAGCCTCTTGAGGGGGGAGGGGTGAGCAGGACGCCCACTAACACACAGCTCCTTTTTCTTATCTGCAAAGTAGAGAGCGTCCTGACTTCCTGGTCGCCCCTCCCCCCTCAAGTTTTTCTCCCCTCCCCCCTCAAGACGTTTTCTCCCCTCCCCCAGGTGTGTGAGGGGGATAATTGCACTGAGGTGAAGGAAGCTATTTAGGGAAAGAATTACCATGACAAACACTTGTATTCACAGACCAAATAAGTTACCTAACCCTTCAAACAAACCTTAATAAATCCACAACCGTACATGCGATCGATACAGCGACTTCACCGTATAAAAGACAAGACCCTTGTGAACGCATCGATATGAAATTTATGTTGATAAACTTAAAAATGTGGCCATGTCAGCGATTTAGAAAAGAGTATCTTTGTGTGTCTTACTAACAAATTTTAAAAGTCGGTTATAATGAAGGCCTATGGGGAAAAATTTGGAACTCTTGTCCTTTAGAAGCTCCAGCAACGAAAAGTAAAAAGCGCATCACAAAACTGATCACATTGCCTGAAAGCAGACAAAAATACCTTCCATTTGATATATAAATTGTGCATGACAAGTAGATCTTGTGGGCGTGAGAGCAATTTGTTCCCCCTTTTTTATAGATAATCCGAGTTTTTTCAAAACTCACACTGTAAAAGGTCACATGACTCACTCTGAGCCATGTCCATAGGAAGACTGTTTAATCGATAAAATTTTCTGAAAAAATCACTAAACCTAAATTGCTTTTTCACAAAAACTATAAAAGATTTCAATCTGAAAAGTCATAGCCGGATAGCTGAATATTTTGTGACCGTGGTAAAGTTTGTTTGGTGTCTGTCAGTGAAAGTATGAAGGAGGAGATACATTTTGTACGGCATGAGTTTTGAAGCAGGAGAAAGCATGTTCTCATTGACTTCAATATTAAAAAAAAGTGACTAAAAGCTTAATATTTTAAAAAATATAAATAGCACAAAAAAACTTGAAGAAGTCCCATCGTTAGCTGAATGAGATGAACATTTTAAAAGTTGAATGGTCTCAATCGCTGAAAGTATGGCGAAGTTACGCAGAGCCAAAAAACGTACGGAATAAAATTAAAATTAAAACTAGAAAATGCATTTCCTGAGGAAAATACGTGGGAATGCTGAATAGCTGAATTGCTAAGCCCGCACAAATCCCATTCACCATAACCACTATACTATCTTTAGGACATACAAGCAGTGTTCCTTCAGTACTTATAAAGCCTCTCTTTAATCATTAAAGGTGTTGTAAAGGTAAAATCATTTTCCCTAAATAACTTCCTTTACCTTAGTGCAGTCCTCCTTTACTTACCTCATCCTTTGATTTTGCTTTTAGATGTCCTTATTTCTTCTGAGAAATCCTCACTTACTGTTCTTCTGTCTGTAACTCCACACAATAGTGCAAGGCTTTTTCTCTGGTGTGGAGAAAGCCTCTTGAGGGGGGAGGGGGTGAGCAGGACGCCCACTAACACACAGCTCCTTTCTCTATCTGCAAAGTACAGAACGTCCTGACTTGCTGGTCGCCCCTCCCCCCTCAAGAGGTTTTCTCCCCTCCCCCCAGGTGTGTGAGGGGATAATTGCACTGAGGTAAAGGAAGCTATTTAGGGAAAGAATTACCATTACAAATGCTTTTTATCTACACACAAAATAAGTGAAATAACCCTTCAAACAAACCTTAATAAATCCACAACCGTACATGCGATCGATACAGCGACTTCACCGTATAAAAGCCAAGACCCTTGTGAACGCATCGATATGAAATTTATGTTGATAAACTTAAAAATGTGGCCATGTCAGCGATTTAGAAAAGAGTGTCGTTGTGCATTTTATTGGCAAAAATTAAAGTGGAGTTCCACCCATTTTTTGAACTTTGTCTGGGCTGCATGCCCTTAACCTATACTTCTCACAATGGCAATTATTTATTCATTTTGATGCCTCTAAATACGTTTTTTTTATTTGCCCCACCCCTAATCGCCTAGGCGAATAAGTCACATGGTGATTCGCAAGGGTTCCTGGGATAGCAGCGTCATGTACCCCAGGAGTCCTTGTGAATCGCCTATTGCCGAAATCTCGCTTACTTTTGCATATGACGCGAGTGGGAGGAGCTACTGATCAGCCGGGAGGAAGTAAACATCTCCTCCAAACGTGAAGCGAGAAGAGAGCGGGCGGGAGAGCAAGCAGAGAGAGGATATCTCTCACCGCCCGCTCTCACAGTGCCATGGGGACATCTCCCTGCTTTTCCGCCCTTACTGTGCAAAGCTGCTGACAGCAGAGAGATTTTATCATCTCTCTGCTGCCCGCCCTCTCTCTGGGGATCCTGATGTGAGGAGGAGGGGGGGGCTCTCCGAGGTACGGTGACAACCCCCCGGGCCCCCCTCCTTCCCTAGCAGTGCACAGCTGATTGCACACAAACACGCTCTGCTGAATGGGAGAAAGGAGCAGGAAGGGGGCGGGGCCCAGACTGACACTCGTGTTCACACTACACCTGACCAGCCTGCAGAGAGACTACATGTGATGGAGAGCCAGAACTACACTGTGTGTTGAGGTACAGGAGGGGAGGTTACACTTTACAGAGCAAGGGGAGGTATACTTTACACAGAGAGAGGTGGGGGGGGAGCTTTAGTATACAGAGAGAGGGGGGGAGCTGTAGTATACAGAGAGAGGGGGGGAGCTGTAGTATACAGAGAGAGGGGGGGAGCTGTAGTATACAGAGAGAGGGGGGGAGCTGTAGTATACAGAGAGAGGGGGGGAGCTGTAGTATACAGAGAGAGGGGGGGAGCTGTAGTATACAGAGAGAGGGGGGGAGCTGTAGTATACAGAGAGAGGGGGGAGCTGTAGTATACAGAGAGAGGGGGGAGCTGTAGTATACAGAGAGAGGGGGGAGCTGTAGTATACAGAGAGAGGGGGGGGAGCTGTAGTATACCGAGAGAGGGGGGAGCTGTAGTATACCGAGAGAGGGGGGAGCTGTAGTATACCGAGAGAGGGGGGAGCTGTAGTATACCGAGAGAGGGGGGGAGCTGTAGTTATACCGATGAGAGGGGGGGAGCTGTAGTATACCGAGAGAGGGGGGGAGCTGTAGTATACGAGAGAGGGGGGGAGCGAGTATACAGAGAGGGGGGAGCTGTAGTATACAGAGAGAGGGGGGGAGCTGTAGTATACAGAGAGAGGGGGGGAGCTGTAGTATACAGAGAGAGGGGGGGAGCTGTAGTATACAGAGAGAGGGGGGAGCTGAGTATACAGAGGGGGGAGCTGTAGTATACAGAGAGAGGGGGGAGCTGTAGTATACAGAGAGAGGTGGGGAGCTGTAGTATACAGAGAGAGGGGGGGAGCTGTAGTATACAGAGAGAGGGGGAGCTGTAGTATACAGAGAGAGGGGGGAGCTGTAGTATACAGAGAGAGGGGGGAGCTGTAGTATACAGAGAGAGGGGGGGAGCTGTAGTATACCGAGAGAGGGGGGGGAGCTGTGTATACCGAGAGAGGGGGGGAGCTGTAGTATACAGAGAGAGGAGGGGAGCTGTAGTATACAGAGAGAGGGGGGAGCTGTAGTATACAGAGAGAGGGGGGGGAGCTGTAGTATACAGAGAGAGGGGGGGAGCTGTAGTATACAGAGAGAGGGGGGGAGCTGTAGTATACAGAGAGAGGGGGAGCTGTAGTATACAGAGAGAGGGGGAGCTTTAGTATACAGAGAGAGGGGGAGCTTTAGTATACAGAGAGAGAGGGGGGAGCTTTAGTATACAGAGAGGGGGGGGCTTTAGTATACAGGTACTAACCTGGCACTGGATAGTCATAGATTCATGCTTTTAGTGCACCTGATGGAAATGGGGAACAGGACTCTTATCTATTCATGTCATGTATTTACTCTGGCGCTACCGTGCTAACCTGGCACTACTACCCTTACCTGACACTACTGTATATCATATCACCTAGCCTGCCACTACCACCTAACCTGTCACTACTGTATACCACCTAACCTAGCCTGCCACTACTACCTAACCTGTCACTATTGTAAATCACCTAACCTGCTACTACTAGCTAACCTGGCATTACTGTATATCACATAGCCTGGCACTACCCCTCATAAAGAGCACAGCAGGTGTACAAACCCAGGAAGTCAGCACAGGGATGGTGGGAACCCCTCATAATGAGCACTGCCGATACTATTAGTCCTCTTTAAGTGTCCAGCATTTTAAATTCATCATAACAAATGTTGGTAATTGTTAGGAAAAGTGAACGAATCTAATGAAAATTCATATTTTGTACGAATCCGAATTGAGTTTCGGTTACGAAATAATGGCTAATGCGAAACAGAAAAGAAACAAAATGAATTTATTGACAGTGCACATCATATATATATCTGCAGAGAAACAAATGATTTTTTATATTTACTGGTTTCTGGAGGGAGGAGGGGAGGAGAGGTTTGCATAGATAAGGGGCGGCAACTTCCTCTGACACTCCCGTTGCTATGGAAAGCTGACCTGAAACCTTGTGCATCACTGAGCATGTGCGAGATCTGCAAAGCTGAAATCCAGGAAGTCATACAGTCTGGCTTCATGGATGCCCATACTTAAGATGGCCACGGCCTAATGCTAGTTTATAAACTTTCAAAATGCTGTAATAACCTAACAAAACAGATCTTAGTTTGCAGACTAACTTTACTAGAATACATTACGTTTGTGTATTATAGGGGTATTTTTATTTAAAAAGTGTAATTTTGGCTGGAACACCCCTTTAAATGACGTTTATAATGAAGGCCTATGGGAGAAATGTTGGAACTCTTGTCCTTTAGAAGCTCCAGCAACGAAAAGTAAAATGCGCGTCACAAAACTGATCACATTGCCTGAAAGCAGACAAAAATACCTTCCATTTGATATATAAATTGTGTATGACAAGTAGATCTTGTGGGCGTGAGAGCAATTTGTTCCCCCTTTTTTATAGATAATACGATTCTTTTCAAAACTCACACTCTAAAAGTCACATGACTCACTCTAGCAGCCTTTCATAGACACGTAGTGTAATCGATACAATTTTCTGAAAAAATCACTAAACGTAAATTGCTTTTTCACAAAAACTATAAAAGATTTCAATCTGAAAAGTCATAGCCGGATAGCTGAATATTTTGTGACCATGGTAAAGTTTGTTTGGTGTCTGTCAGTGAAAGTATGAAGGAGGAGTTACATTTTGAATCACGTACGTTTTTAAGCAGGAATAAGCATGTTCTCATTGACTTCAATGTTAAAAAAAAGCGACTAAAAGCTTAATATTTAAAAAAATATAAATAGCACAAAAAAACTTGAAGAAGTCCCATCGTTAGCTGAATGAGATGAACATTTTAAAAGTTGAATGGTCTCAATCGCTGAAAGTATGGCGAAGTTACGCAGAGCCAAAAAACGTACGGAATAAAGGATAAAATTAAAACTAGACTAGACTAGAAAATGCATTTCCTGAGGAAAATACGTGGGAATGCTGAATAGCTGAATTGCTAAGCCCGCACAAATCCCATTCACCATAACCGCTATACTATCTTTAGGACATACAAGCAGTGTTCCTTCAGTACTTATAAAGCCTCTCTTTAATCATTAAAGGTGTTGTAAAGGTAAAATCATTTTCCCTAAATAACTTCCTTTACCTTAGTGCAGTCCTCCTTTACTTACCTCATCCTTTGATTTTGATTTTAAATGTTGTGACGGTATGCGAGGTGAGATACTTGACCATAGAAATATTTCACCACGCATACGTTCTATTTTGAGAAGCTGAACCGGAATCCGGGCCGGGTTTTACGGCCTCTTGTGTTCCGGTCCGGATATTTGGGTCCACTGGAGTTCAATGTCAGGTGGACCATAAAAACAACCAGGAAGAGATCAGACGGGAGCTCTCTGGTTTTGGGACACTGAGGAGGGAACCTGAGTGTGAGGAGCTCTCTAAAGACATTGCAAGAAAAAGGTTTGCGTTGTTGTTTATTTTGTGGGTGGTGGGGACCAGCCCCACACTGTATAGATAGGAGACCCTATCGAAGTTAAGACCAATGTAAGGAGCATTCTTCCCACTGACAACCAATGTAAGGGACATTCTTCCCACTGACCCCCAATGTAAGGGACATTCTTCCCACTGACCACCAATGTAAGGGACATTCTTCCCACTGACCACCAATGTAAGGGACATTCTTCCCACTGACCACCAATGTAAGGGACATTCTTCCCACTGACCACATATGTAAGGGACATTCTTCTCACTGATCACCAATGTAAGGGACATTCTTCCCACAGATCACCAATGTAAGATACATTCTTCCCACTGATCTCCAATGTAAGGGACATTCTTCCCACTGACCACCAATGTAAGGGACATTCTTCTCACTGATCACCAATGCAAGGGACATTCTTCTCACTGACCACATATGTAAGGGACATTCTTCTCACTGATCACCAATGTAAGGGACATTCTTCCCACAGATCACCAATGTAAGATACATTCTTCCCACTGATCTCCAATGTAAGGGACATTCTTCCCACTGACCACCAATGTAAGGGACATTCTTCCCACTGACCACCAATGTAAGGGACATTCTTCCCACTGACCACCAATGTAAGGGACATTCTTCCCACTGACCCCCAATGTAAGGGACATTCTTCCCACTGAATACCAATGTAAGGGACATTCTTCCCACTGAATTCCAATATAAGGAACATTCTTCCCACTGACCACCAATGTAAGGGACTTTCTTCCCACTGAATTCCAATATGAGGAACATTATTCCCACTGACCACCAATGTAAGGCACATTATTCCCACTGACCACCAATGTAAGGCACATTTTCTTGATCGTACATCACGGGACACAGAGCGCATAGTCATTACATATGGGTTATATGGGTACCTTCAGGTGTGGACACTGGTGTAATCAACTTCACAGGAAGTTCCTCCCTATATAACCCCCTCCCACTGAGAGTGCTCTAGTTTTTTCGCCAGTGTCTTAGGTGTTGGTCACGTCTAGCTGTCCCTCGGAGGTCTCGGGACCCAGGATAGCTAGCCGGATCCGTCCGAAGTGCTTCAGAGCCAAGATGTACGGTACCCGGGCCCTGCTGGAGTGGGGTTTTGCCTATAATGCCTCTCCTTGGAGGGCTGGATTCTGGGCTCCAGTGCCTTAGTCTCTTCCAAGAACTAAACGCTACTGATGCCAGGATGCTATATAGGTCCAGGGGTGTGGGTTCCTTAACACAGGACCCCGGTCCCTGAAGGTCCAAGACAATACCCACGGAGATGGGGGAAGGTTGGGCCTCTTGCATTTTGCAATACCCTGCGGCGTGGAGCAGGTAAGAGGGAACCTGCGGGACTTGGTTCGACAGTAGGTATCCCCCTGGGGGTTCTGGGTTGGCTAACAGTATGCTGGTGCATCAGCCACTATCTCCACTATGTCTGTTGAGGCAGGATGGGATTCTAATGTTTACCCAGATAATATGTAGATATATGTATACTTGTGTAAGTTATATATTTGCTACTCACCCCAGGTCTGCCTGTTAACACTGATACTGCAACCCCACATGTTTTAAAGAGGAAATTGCTGGTAAAAAACTCCTGTTTCTTAGGAAGCCCAAGGGGACAGCTTCCTCGCTGTGTGTGCACTACAATAAGATTAGTGCTTACCTGGTGTCTGTTGGTGCTGCATAACGCTGGTCCATGTTGTTCCTCTGCTCTGCTTCCTCCATGTGGTTTCAGCGTGGGGCGCGCGATCGTGCGCGCGTGTGTGTGCGCGCGCGCATACGCGCGCGCGTGCACGCCGCCTTTTATAGCGTCGGCGTGCGTCGGGGGGGCGGGCCAGCAGCGTCAGGGTCTGTATAAAGGGAAAACTTCTCTCGGGCTGGTCTTTCCTCCTGAAGGCAGAGGAAGAAAGGATACAGAGCGTGCAGCTGGGTCTTTGGCCACACAGGGACACCTAGTGGCGGTTTTGTGGATCTTCAGGTCTAGGACTTAGGTCCACTAAAAAAGTCCTCAGTATTGCCACCTCCCAGGCGGGAAAAAAAAAAAAAAAAAAAAAAAAGAATTTTTTTTTGAAAAAAAAAAAAAGAAAAATAAGTTCTTTTTCATTTTTCCTCATACCTGCCCTCATATTGGTTACTCCTAGCTGCAACAGTCAGGTGTTGGCTATAGGGGTGACCCAAGGTTGTACAATGGCTCCAAAGGGATCTGGACCAGCCAAGGCTGCTAAAGGTGCCAAAAAGCAAAAAGGGTCTCCATCGGGGTCAGAGGATTTGGGCCAGGCTTCTACGGCCCCACCCTCGCCAGTCAGGACACCGAGTGGCATAGTACAAGAGCCATTGGGGGTGCTGGGGGCAGAGGCGGCCCCCGATCCACCCATTCCCGTTTACGTGACGGAAGAAATGCTAGCAGCCACCATGTGTGGGCTAGAGAAGAGGTTAACTGCGTTGTTTTCCCGTCCTTGCCCAAGTAGCAAGCGGGCTAGATCCCCCTCACCCAGTGTGGGGTTTTCAGATGCGGAGGTCTCCTCTTCAGAGGAACGGGACCCACAAGGGGATCAGGCAGACCCAAGTCCCGACGGTTCAGACAGGGAAAATTCCACTATAGATGAATATTTTTCGGCCTCTCAAGCGGAGGGCCTGTGGATCCAGTCTTTGACAGATATGGTTCGCACTGCCTTTAAACTTCCAGTGCCAGAACTAGTAGCCCCGGAGGTATCCTCATTGGGTTCTTTAAAGGCTCCATTAACTTGTGCATCTTTTCCAATGCACCCCCTTCTGCGGAACGTGATTTACCAGGATTGGGCTCGACCTGATAGAATCTTTGTCCCTCCTAAAAGATTCTCTATTCTCTACCCTATGGAAGAGGAATATGTGAAGAAATGGGCTCTCCCTACAGTGGATGCAGCCATTTCCTGCGTGAATAAATCCCTGACTTGTCCGGTTGAAAATGTCCGGTCGACAAGAAATTCGAGACCCTACTGAAAGCAGCTTTCACCTCAGTAGGTGCCATGGTTCAGCCAGCAGTAGCAGCCATTGGTGTTTGTCAGGCCTTGAAGGATCAGGCAAAACATATATTAAAGGACATGCCGGCTCAGCATACTCATGAATTAGCAGAATTCCCTAGGGCTCTCTGCTTTGCAATAGATGCTATTAAGGACTCCATCCAACAGGCATCTCGTTCATCTCTACTGATGGTTCACATGCGTCGTCTTTTGTGGCTAAAGAACTGGTCAGCAGAGGCACCCTGCAAAAAGCTTTTAGCAGGGTTTCCCTTTCATGGGGGAAGACTATTCGGGGAAGACCTAGATAAATATATCCACACCATATCAAGTGGAAAAAGTACTTCCTTACCGGTCAAGAAAAGACCGCGTGGGCCCACGTTTAAACGACAGGCCATTGTAGGCTCGGCCCCTTCGACTTCTCGTCAGTATCGACGGCCTCCCGGGCGTTCAGCAGTTAATAGTCGCCCACAGGGACAAGCCGCGGCAAACAAGAGGCCCTGGTCTCGCAAGCCGGCTAAACCAGTCATCAAGTCAATTTCATGAAGGGGCGCCCCCACTCTCTTGGGTGGGGGGGGAGGCTTCAGTTTTTCTCCGAAGTCTGGAAGGCCAGAATTCCCGACGCTTGGGTTCGGTCCGTAGTAGCCTCAGGCTACAAACTAGAGTTTCGAGAAATCCCCCCTCCTCATTTTCAGGGGTCAAGTCTTCCAAGCGACCCGTTAAAGAGGGCCTCTCTCGTAAAGGCGTTGGATCGCCTCTTGCTCCAAGGAGTAATTGTAGAAGTACCAACCCAAGAAAAGGGTCTGGGATTCTACTCCAACCTTTTTGTTATACCAAAACCCAATGGCGACGTCAGGCCTATATTAGACCTCAAACGCCTAAATTGCTTTCTAAGGATTCAGACCTTTCGTATGGACTCCATACGTTCAGTGACAGCCAGCCTGCATCAGGGCGACTTCCTAGCATCTATAGACAAAAAAGATGCATATCTGCATGTGCCGATTTACCCAGCACATCACAAGTTTCTTCGTTTTACGATAAACCAAAGTCATTACCAGTTCGTAGCCCTCCCTTTCGGGTTGGCAACAGCTCCACGGGTATTCACAAAGGTGTTAGCCCCGGTGCTAGCCGTCCTAAGGACAGAAGGCATCTTGGTCCTAGCATACCTGGACGATCTCCTGGTTATCGACAGTTCAGCTTCCAACCTCAATCATGCAGTAGTCCGCACAGTGCGGTATCTAGAAGAGTTCGGGTGGATTGTGAACCAAGAAAAATCAAGGTTACAACCCACAAGACAGTTGGAATATCTAGGCTTTCGGTTAGATACAGAATGCCAGAGGGTATTTTTACCTCAAAAGAAGATCAGGTCGTTGATTCAAACGATTCAAATAGTCTTAGGCAAAAAGAAGCCGACTATTCGCCTATGCATGCGACTGCTGGGGAAGATGGTGGCCACCTTCGAAGCAGCGCCCTATGCCCAGATCCATACCAGAATTCTGCAAGCAGCTATTCTCTCTGCTTGGAACAAGTCCATACTGGCATTAGACCGTCCATTAGTTCTTTCTCCAGGAGTCAGGCACAGCCTGTACTGGTGGCTGATCCCTCAAAAATTATCAAAAGGGAAAACCTTTTGCCCCATCTCGTGGAAAATAGTAACCACAGATGCCAGCCTAACAGGTTGGGGGGCAATCTTAGGAAAACGGACCCAGCAGGGACAGTGGTCAGAGGCAGAAAGTCTGCTTCCCATCAATGTCCTAGAGATCAGAGCTGCTCGGTTGGCCCTGGTCGCCTGGACTCTTCCCCTGCAGGGTCTGCCAGTAAGGATACAGTCCGACAATGCCACGGCGGTGGCATACATAAACCACCAGGGGGGCACAAGGAGCCTGGCGGCTCAAAGGGAAGTAAACCTAATTTTTTCATGGGCCGAAGCCCATGTACCCTGCATCTCAGCAGTGTTCATCCCAGGGATAGACAATTCTCAAGCAGATTTTTTGAGTCGTCAACAGTTACTCCCGGGAGAGTGGTCTCTTCACCCCCAGGTATTCCAAGAGATTTGCCAAAGATTCGGAGTTCCCGATGTGGACATCATGGCAACAAGATTCAACAAGAAATTGGACAAATTCGTATCCCGAGCCAGGGACCCCTCGGCCTACGGGACCGATGCGTTGGTTTGTCCCTGGCACCAGTTTTCTCTCCTGTATGCGTTCCCTCCACTACAGATGATTCCCCGCCTTCTACGAAGGATCAGGGTGGAGCGCAGGCCGGTGATCCTGGTGGCCCCAGCCTGGCCCAGAAGGGCTTGGTACGCACTCATCATGAGGATGTCAGTAAGGGCACCGTGGCCACTCCCCCTGCGCCCAGATCTGCTGTCTCAGGGCCCGATCTACCACCCTGCTTCACAGCAGCTAAATTTGATGGCTTGGCGGCTGAATCTCTAATTCTTAAGGGCAGAGGCCTCTCTGCCCAAGTCATATCTACGTTAATTCAAGCTAGAAAGCCAGTCTCTAGAAATATCTATTACAGAGTCTGGAGAACCTATGTGGAGTGGTGCGAGTCTCAAGGAGGGCATCCTCGCAAGTTTTTTATTGACAGGATCTTGCGATTCCTCCAGGTTGGCGTTGACAAGGGGTTAGCTCTTAATACTCTAAAGGGGCAGGTGTCTGCCTTATCGATATGGTTTCAAAGGCCTTTGGCCACACATTCGCTTGTGAAAACCTTTTTGCAGGGGGTCTTGCATGTAAATCCCCCTATTAGAGCTCCCCTCTGCCCCTGGAATTTAAATCTGGTCTTGTCAGCTTTACAAAAGCAGCCGTTTGAACCTCTGACAGAAATCCCTCTTGTGCTGCTAACCCGAAAGTTGGTTTTCTTGGTGGCTATGGCTTCGGCCAGAAGGGTCTCCGAGCTGGCAGCCTTGTCTTGCAGGGAACCGTACCTGATTCTGCATAAGGACAGAGTGGTTCTGCGGCCTCAGCCTTCTTTCCTTCCTAAGGTCATATCCAGTTTTCACTTGAATCAGGACCTAGTCCTACCATCCTTCTTTCCTACTCCCCAGTCCAGAGAGGAAAGACTGCTTCATACTTTGGACGTGGTCCGAGCCATGAGGGTCTATCTCAAGGCTACAGAAAAGATTCGGAAAACAGATGTGCTTTTCGTTCTCCCGGATGGCCCCAAGAAGGGTCAGCCGGCTGCCAAGTCTTCCTTGGCTAGGTGGATTAAGCAGCTGATTTTTCAGGCCTATGGTCTGAAGCGCGTTCCACCGCCCTTATCAGTTAAGGCCCATTCTACGAGGGCCATGAGTGCCTCTTGGGCGGCACACCATCAGATCTCTATGGCACAGGTTTGCAAGGCGGCAACCTGGTCTTCCGTACATACGTTTACTAAATTTTATAAGTTGGACGTCACAAAGGCTGCAGACGCAGCATTTGGGCAGGCGGTCCTACGGGCAGCAGTATAGAATCCTCTGGCCCGGTTCACGCCCCTTTTTTTTCTGTTGGTGGAGCTATTTTACCTCCTGATATATTTTCTGTTTGGCTATTTTTGGCCTTACGGTCTCCCTCCCTTCATGGAGCATTGCTTTGGGACATCCCATATGTAATGACTATGCGCTCTGTGTCCCGTGATGTACGATCAAGAAAAAGGGATTTTTAATAACAGCTTACCTGTAAAATCCTTTTCTTGGAGTACATCACGGGACACAGAGCTCCCACCCCTCTTTTTGGGGAACATTGTGTAACCTCAGAGAAATTGCTTGCTACAAAACTAGAGCACTCTCAGTGGGAGGGGGTTATATAGGGAGGAACTTCCTGTGAAGTTGATTACACCAGTGTCCACACCTGAAGGTACCCATATAACCCATATGTAATGACTATGCGCTCTGTGTCCCGTGATGTACTCCAAGAAAAGGATTTTACAGGTAAGCTGTTATTAAAAATCCCTTTATTCCCACTGACCACCAATGTAAGGGACATTCTTCTCAATGATCACCAATGTAAAGGGACATTCTTCTCACTGACAACCAATGTAAGGGACATTATTCTCACTGACCACAAATGTAAGGGACATTATTCTCACTGACCACCAATGTAATGGACATTCTTCTCACTGACCACCAATGTAAGGGACATTCTTCCCACTGATCACCAATGTAAGGGACATTCTTCCCACTGATCACCAATGTAAGGAATATTCTTCTCACTGACCACCAATGTAAGGGACATTTTTCTCACTGACCACCAACGTAAGGGACATTCTTCCCACTGATCACCAATGCAAGGGAGATTCTTCTCTATGACCACCAATGCAAGGGACATTCTTCTCACTGATCACCAATGCAAGGGACATTCTTCTCACTGATCACCAATGTAAGGGACATTCTCCCTACTGACCACCAATGTAAGGGACATTCTTCTCACTGATCACCAATGCAAGGGACATTCTTCCCACTGACCACCAATGTAAGGGGCATTCTTCCCACTGACCACCAATGCAAGGGACATTCTTCTCACTGATTACCAATGCAAGGGACATTCTTCTCACTGACCACCAATGCAAGGGACATTCTTCTCACTGATCACCAATGCAAGGGACATTCTTCTCACTGACCACATATGTAAGGGACATTCTTCCCACTGATCACCAATGTAAGGGACATTCTTCCCACTGACCACCAATGTAAGGGACATTCTTCTCACTGATCACCAATGCAAGGGACATTCTTCTCACTGACCACATATGTAAGGGACATTCTTCTCACTGATCACCAATGTAAGGGACATTCTTCCCACAGATCACCAATGTAAGATACATTCTTCCCACTGATCTCCAATGTAAGGGACATTCTTCCCACTGACCACCAATGTAAGGGACATTCTTCCCACTGACCACCAATGTAAGGGACATTCTTCCCACTGACCACCAATGTAAGGAACATCCGTCCCACTGACCACCAATGTTAGGAGCATTCGTCCCACTGACCACCAATGTAAGGGAGATTCTTCTCACTGACCACCAATGTAAGGGAGATCCTTCCCACTGACCACCAATGTAAGGGACATTCTTCCCACTAATCATTAATGTAAGGGACATTCTTCTCACTGACCACCAATGTAAGGGACATTCTTCCCACTGATCACCAATGTAAAGGGACATTCTTCCCACTGACCACCAATGTAAGGGACATTCTTCCCACTGACCACCAATGTAAGGGACATTCTTTCCACTGACCACCAATGTAAGGGACATTATTCCCACTGACCACCAATGTAAGGGACATTTTTCCCACTGACCACCAATGTAAGGGACATTCTTCCCACTGACCACCAATGTAAGGGACATTCTTCCCACTGACCACCAATGTTAGGAGCATTCGTCCCACTGACCACCAATGTAAGGGAGATTCTTCTCACTGACCACCAATGTAAGGGAGATCCTTCCCACTGACCACCAATGTAAGGGACATTCTTCCCACTAATCACTAATGTAAGGGACATTCTTCTCACTGACCACCAATGTAAGGGACATTCTTCCCACTGATCACCAATGTAAGGGACATTCTTCCCACAGATCACCAATGTAAGATACATTCTTCCCACTGATCTCCAATGTAAGGGACATTCTTCCCACTGACCACCAATGTAAGGGACATTCTTCCCACTGACCACCAATGTAAGGGACATTCTTCCCACTGACCACCAATGTAAGGAACATCCTTCCCACTGACCACCAATGTTAGGAGCATTCGTCCCACTGACCACCAATGTAAGGGAGATTCTTCTCACTGACCACCAATGTAAGGGAGATCCTTCCCACTGACCACCAATGTAAGGGACATTCTTCCCACTAATCACTAATGTAAGGGACATTCTTCTCACTGACCACCAATGTAAGGGACATTCCTCCCACTGACCACCAATGTAAGGGACATTCTTCCCACTGACCACCAATGTATTGACATTCTTCCCACTGACCACCAATGTAAGGGACATTCTTCCCACTGACCACCAATGTAAGGAACATCCGTCCCACTGACCACCAATGTTAGGAGCATTCGTCCCACTGACCACCAATGTAAAGGAGATTCTTCTCACTGACCACCAATGTAAGGGAGATTCTTCCCACTGACCACCAATGTAAGGAACATTCTTCCCACTGACCACCAATGTAAGGGAAATTCTTCTCACTGACCACCAATGTAAGGGACATTCTTCCCACTGATTATGTGTTTCATATTTTTTTTTACTTTTTTTAGTCCTTTAAAGTAGTTACTGAGGTAGAATAGAATATGGACTGAGAGAAGTTTAATAGATCCAGAAGGAAGGCTGAGGAGAATCCAAAGGCGAGTCCAGACCTGACCTTATATGACTGCCCAGTGACAGGAGAGGTGGTGTGGAGAAAGCCTCTTGAGGGGGGAGGGGGTGAGCAGGACGCCCACTAACACACAGCTCCTTTCTCTTATCTGCAAGTAGAGAGTGTCCTGGTCGCCCCTCCCCCCTCAAGAGGTTTTCTCCCCTCCCCCAGGTGTGTGAGGGGGATAATTGCACTGAGGTGAAGGAAGCTATTTAGGGAAAGAATTACCATGACAAACACCTGTATTCACAGACCAAATGAGTTACCTAACCCTTCAAACAAACCTTAATAAATCCACAACCGTACATGCGATCGATACAGCGACTTCACCGTATAAAAGACAAGACCCTTGTGAACGCATCGATATGAAATTTATGTTGATAAACTTAAAAATGTGGCCAGGTCAGCAATTTAGAAAAGAGTATCTTTGTGTGTCTTACTAACAAATTTTAAAAGTGCGTTATAATGAAGGTCTATGGGGAAAAATTTGGAACTCTTGTCCTTTAGAAGCTCCAGCAACGAAAAGTAAAATGCGCATCACAAAACTGATCACATCGCCTAAAAGCAGACAAAAATACCTTCCATTTGATATATAAATTGTGTATGACAAGTAGATCTTGTGGGCGTGAGAGCAATTTGTTCCCCCTTTTTTATAGATAATACGATTCTTTTCAAAACTCACACTCTAAAGGTCACATGACACACTCTAAGCCATGTCCATAGGAAGACTGTTTAATCGATAACATTTTCTGAAAAAATCACTAAACGTAAATTGCTTTTTCACAAAAACTATAAAAGATTTCAATCTGAAAAGTCATAGCCGGATAGCTGAATATTTTGTGACCGTGGTAAAGTTTGTTTGGTGTCTGTCAGTGAAAGTATGAAGGAGGAGATACATTTTGTACGGCATGAGTTTTGAAGCAGGAGAAAGCATGTTCTCATTGACTTCAATGTTAAAAAAAAGCGACTAAAAGCTTATTATTTTAAAAAGTATAAATACTACATAAAAACTTGAAGAAGTCCCATCGTTAGCTGAATGAGATGAACATTTTAAAAGTTGAATGGTCTCAATCGCTGAAAGTATGGCGAAGTTACGCAGAGCCAAAAAACGTACGGAATAATAAGAATAATAAAAAACGAATAACAATACTGGGAATGCTTATTAAAGCATTCCCACTAATAAAAAACGAATAACAATACTGGGAATGCTTATTAAAGCATTCCCACTAAAAACGAATAACAATACTGGGAATGCTTATTAAAGCATTCCCACTAATTAAGAATAATAAAAAACGAATAACAATACTGGGAATTCTTATTAAAGCATTCCCACTAATTAATAAGAACTAGAAAATGCATTTCCTGAGGAAAATACGTGGGAATGCTGAATAGCTGAATTGCTAAGCCTGCACAAATCCCATTCACCATAACCACTATACTATCTTTAGGACATACAAGCAGTGTTCCTTCAGTACTTATAAAGCCTCTCTTTAATCATTAAAGGTGTTGTAAAGGTAAAATCATTTTCCCTAAATAACTTCCTTTACCTTTGTGCAGTCCTCCTTTACTTACCTCATCCTTTGATTTTGCTTTTAAATGTCCTTATTTCTTCTGAGAAATCCTCACTTCCTGTTCTTCTGTCTGTAACTCCACACAGTAATGCAAGGCTTTTTCCCTGGTGTGGAGAAAGCCTCTTGAGGGGGGAGGGGGTGAGCAGGACGCCCACTAACACACAGCTCCTTTCTCTATCTGCAAAGTACAGAGCGTCCTGACTTCCTGGTCGCCCCTCCCCCCTCAAGAGGTTTTCTCCCCTCCCCCAGGTGTGTGAGAGGGATAATTGCACTGAGGTAAAGAAAGCTATTTAGGGAAAGAATTACCATTACAAACGCTTTTTATCTACACACAAAATAAGTGAAATAACCCTTCAAACAAACCTTAATAAATCCACAACCGTACATGCGATCGATACAGCGACTTCACCGTATAAAAGCCAAGATCCTTGTGAACGCATCGATATGAAATTTATGTTGATAAACTCAAAAATGTGGCCATGTCAGCGATTTAGAAAAGAGTGTCGTTGTGCATTTTATTGGCAAAAATTAAATGACGTTTATAATGAAGGCCTATGGGAGAAATATTGGAACTCTTGTCCTTTAGAAGCTCCAGCAACGAAAAGTAAAATGCGCATCACAAAACTGATCACATTGCCTGAAAGCAGACAAAAATACCTTCCATTTGATATATAAATTGTGTATGACAAGTAGATCTTGTGGGCGTGAGAGCAATTTGTTCCCCCTTTTTTATAGATAATACGATTATTTTCAAAACTCACACTCTAAAGGTCACATGACTCACTCTAACAGCTCTCCATAGAAAGACTGTTAAATCGATAACATTTTCTGAAAAAATCACTAAACGTAAATTGCTTTTTCACAAAAACTATAACAGATTTCAATCTGAAAAGTCATAGCCGGATAGCTGAATATTTTGTGACCGTGGTAAAGTTTGTTTGGTGTCTGTCAGTAAAAGTATGAAGGAGGAGATACATTTTGTACGGCATGAGTTTTGAAGCAGGAGAAAGCATGTTCTCATTGACTTCAATGTTAAAAAAAAGCGACTAAAAGCTTAATATTTAAAAAAATATAAATAGCACAAAAAAACTTGAAGAAGTCCCATCGTTAGCTGAATGAGATGAACATTTTAAAAGTTGAATGGTCTCAATTGCTGAAAGTATGGCGAAGTTACGCAGAGCCAAAAAACATACGGAATAAAATTAAAATTAAGAATAATAAAAAACGAATAACAATACTGGGAATGCTTATTAAAGCATTCCCACTAATAATAAAAAACGAATAACAATACTGGGAATGCTTATTAAAGCATTCCCACTAATAATAAAGACAACATTGTCGAAATTGATCAATCCTACCCCTTTTTTTTTGTTTACTCTCCCTCCTCCCTCTTTTGCCCCTCCTCCATGCCGAGAGAAAAGAGAAGAGAAAGGAGAGAGAAAAGAGAAAGGAGAGAGAAAAGAGAGGAAAAAAAAAAAAACTCTTATTACCCTATGGCTCCTAAACATCTATTTTTTAGGGGGGTTAATATCCCCTTTTTTGTACATTCTCCCCTCCTTCTGTGATTGTTTTAGTGCTTTTATGTGATTTACCCCATCTTTTCTCCCTGTGATTAGTTCTATTTTTTTCCCCTTTTTCCCCTTCTCTTTTTTGGGGGGGAGAAAACAATTTAACCGTTCTCCCCTTCAGATCCACCTGTAAAAAAAAAAAAAACAACATTTTTCACCCTTTCTTGTGCGTTCTCCCAGTGATCCCTCTCTTCTGTAATTATTTTAGTGCATTTATGTGGTTTACCCCATCTTATCTCCCTGTGGTTGGTTCTATTCCATTTTCCCCCCTTTCTCTTTATTAAGGGGGAGAGCATCATTTAATAGCTCTCCCCTTAAAATCACCTGCAAAAAAAAAAAAAAAATTCCCTTCTCCCCTTCCCCCCCTCTCTCCCTCCCTCCTCCTCTCTCCTCCCTCTCCTAATCTATACCTCCCCCTCTCTCCCGTGGGGGGGATTACCAAACTCCCAACAAATCCTACATACTGTCTTCCCTACTCATATAATCTAAATACAACTGAGATTGTTTAAAATCCTCCCAACCTTTCCAAGTCCCTACTTCTCTCTGGTTAGGTTCCCAATACTGGTCCTCCTCCAAATTTCTAATTCTTTCTACCTCCCTTAACCATTCCTGTATCGACGGGGCCTGCTTTTCCTTCCATTTTTTCAGTATTAACATTTTTGTTACATGTAATAGGATAGGAATAAATGATATTTTATATTTTTTCCTAGGTATAGTTGTTGCATGGAACATACACTGCCAGGGATCTAAAATTATCTCTATTTTGCTAATCTCTTTTATTAACTCTATTATTTGTGTCCAATATCGTTGGATCTTTGGGCACTGCCACCAAATGTGGGCATGGGTTCCCACCTCCCCACATTCCCTCCAGCATAAAGGTGAAATCTGGGGGTTTATCTTATATAGTTTTGCTGGAACATAGTACCACTTAACTAGTAACTTAAAGTTCATTTCCTTTATTCGAGTGTTTACCGATGTGGAATGTACGAAATCAATAACCTTATTTTTCATAGTTTCTGGTAATATTTGATTTAGTTCTCTTCCCCAGCTCTCCGTTGGGCACACAGCTCCAACTTCTAATTGTGTTATCAGAAGCTTATAAATAATAGAGATTCTATATCCACCCGTCTCCCTTTGGTCCACCAATTTTTCCCATGCATTTAGACCACCAACCCCCTGGAGTGGCTTTGGAAGGGAGCTTATGAAATGTTGCAATTGTTTATATCTCCAAACCTCCCAGGGGGTGGGTCCATATCTTTCACAAAGTTCATTTAGTGAACAAAGGACATTCCCCTTCATAACATCTCTTAATCTTAAATAGGGTGCTGTGGTCCATTTTAAATATAAATTATTGTCCTTCCCCGGAATAAAATAGTTATTTCCAGTTAGAGGCATTAGGGGGCTATTGTGTTGGCCTTGTATGTTTTTGATTAGTTCATCCCACCTATTTAGTGCTACTAAAGTGATTGGAGCTGCTATTTCCCTCAAACCTCTAAACTGCCCTGGGATCCAGATAATCTGACCCAGCGCTACTCTAGATATTTTCTCCTCCAACTCTACCCATTTTTTTTTTTTGATGGGGGCCATATGCCCAGTCCATCACCCGTCTTAAGATTGCTGCCTCATAATATTTTTCAAAATCAGGGAGGTATACACCTCCCTTTTCTTTTGTCCTGGTTAATATTCGGAACGCGATACGATTACTTTTATTGTTCCATATAAAGCTCTGAATTACCGATCTTAACGTTTTAAAGAAGGCCCCAGGGACATCCACTGGTAGACTTTGAAATATATATAGGGCTCTTGGGAGGGTCATCATTTTAACTACGCTTATACGTCCAAACCATGATAGTCTATAGGCAGGGTATCCTTTCAATTCGCTTTTAATATTATTCAGCAAGGGTATATAGTGGTCTTGATATAAATCAGTATTTGATTTTGATAGTAGCACCCCCAGATATATCAACCCCCTTGTTTTCCACTTAAATGGGTATAAACTCTGGAGGACCCTACTATGATTTGTTGGAACCGAGATGTTCAAAATTTCAGTCTTTTCCATATTCACTTTTAGGTTGGATACTAATCCATATTTTTCCAACTCCTCTAGGGTTCTTGGGAGAGATTGCATAGGGTTTGTTAGATATATCATAATATCATCTGCGAAGGCAGATATTTTATATTCTTGGTCACCTACCTCTATGCCTTGTATCTCTTGATTAGCTCTTATAGAAACCAAAAAGGGTTCTAGGAAAAGCACGAAAAGCAAAGGGGACAATGTACAGCCCTGACGCGTCCCATTAAAGAGCCTAAAACTCTCTGAGAGAGTCCCATTCACTTGGATTTGCGCCGTTGGAGTAGAGTAAAGAGCCTCTATCCATTTAATCATACGGGGTCCTAGACCATATTTATGTAAAGTCTGTAGCATGAAGTCCCAGTCTAGTCTATCAAAGGCCTTCTCGGCATCTGTTGATAGAAACAGGGCTGGCCTTCTGCTTTTCTTTACTTTGTGTATTAGGAGAACCGTTTTTAGAATATTATCTTGTGTCTCTCTGCCCGGGACAAATCCTGCTTGATCTTCCCCTATTAATTCGGGCATGAAAAGTTTCAGTCTCTCAGCCAGAATCCTCGCATAAATTTTCATGTCTTCGTTAATTAGGGATATTGGCCTAAAACTAGAACACATTGTCGGGTCTTTTCCTTCTTTTGCCAAAAGAGATATATAAGCACCCAAGGCCTCTCCTCGTATTTTGAGGCCTCTCCCTATAGAATTAATATACACATGAAGATGTGGGCCCAGAAGGTCAACAAATTTCTTATAATATAAAGATGTATAGCCATCGGGACCGGGACTTTTCCCTAGTTTACTATTTTTAATGGCCTTGTCTATTTCCTCTTTAGAGATATCCTCATCTAATCTCATTGAATCTTCTTCAGTTATCTCTGGCAGTTTAACTTCTCTTAAATATCTACTTATTTTAACTTTTCTATCTTGAATTTTCCCAGGGTCCTGTATATTATTTACTTTATATAATAGTTGGTAATATTCCATAAAGGTTTTGTTAATATCTCTAGTGGAATGTTTAATTTCTCCTATTTTATTTTTTATCTTAGCTATATAGTTCGCCTTCCTCCTGGGTTTAATCTGTCCTGCCAACATTTTCCCGGATTTATTACACCATTTATATTGTTTTTTAGCCATTTTATTAAAGATGCGTTTAGTGTCTAATTCTAACATGTCTCTCAGGGCTTCCCTTTTTCCCAATAGTTTCATCACTACCTCCTTATCATTTATTCTTTTATGTTTCTGTTCTAGGTCTTGAATATCCTGTAATAATTGTTGTTTTTGGCCTGTCCAAATTTTTTTCCTCTTTGCTCCTTCTGCGATCAATCTTCCCCGCATAAAAACCTTGTGTGCTTCCCATAAAACAGTTGGTGCAATATCCTCTATGTTGTTTTCTAAGAAGAAAAAATTCAGTTCCCTTCCCCAGGTCCTCTGCTACGATCTGATTATCTAGAAGGGTTTCGTCCAGCCTCCATGATCCTTGCCTTTCCGGTATGTCTTCCAACTCTAGGTTGATTATCACCGGTGCATGATCAGAGAGGGTGATCGACTTCACCTGTGCTTTTTTCACTCCCTCTAATAGTAGATGATCTAGGAAAATATAATCGATTCTTGAATCGGAGGAGTGCACCTGGGAGTAGTATGTAAAATCCCTCCCCCTTGGGTACAAAACTCTCCAAACATCTACCAGGCGCTGCTGATGTAATTTTTGCTTGACTATATATATATATGTAGCGCTGATATTCTCCCATATCTGATGTGTGTTTGCATACTTTAATAAAATGTCTATGTACATTGCTATGGTTGAGTATTTGGAGCCATCTAGTGGCCAAATACTGGTAATGCAGATATATTTTTGAATTTTTCCTGAAAGAAGCATAGAGAGGAGGTGACTCTTTTTTTGGAGGAGGAAGCTGACCTTTTTCAGCAGGAAGTTTGATCAGCTACCGAGGAACACCTTCTTGAGCAGTGCATGCTGGGTAGGAGATAAAAGGAGCCGGAGCAGCCATTTTAGTTCTCTTGGAGTCATGTGGTCTGCCTGAGAGGACCTGAGGGGAGACGGTGGCCATAGGGTTGCCACCTTTTTGTCAAGCCAAACCCGAACACTTTAGCGACGCGCGGCAAATATTTTTGTAGTATAGTTTATACTTTTGTACATATATTTTGTGATGAAATAAAACTTTTAAACACTATTTGTGCACTGATTATATTATAAAATATTATTACCTATAAGAAAGGAAATATATTGCATGTAATGAGTAAAAAAAAAAGTTGAGATTTACTAAGCGTTTTCACCTTACAAGGAAAGAGTTTAGTTAGTTACATACAATGTTATCTTCTGTAGTTTAGTAAAAGTAAAAAAAGTTAAATAGTAACAGAAACAAAACGAATTGGTAACATATTTGTTTTATTTCTTAACCTTGTAATGCAACAACATAACTTAAACATTATAAAACACAAGAATGACCCAGCTTGGGTACATAAATAAAACATTATTTTAACTTTTAGGAAACAAAGTGCACCTGATACATAACAAATGACTAATACAAAAATACTCCAGTAGTAATAACTTATAAACCCCCAAATAAAGTGCTTTTCAAATATAAAATAACTAATAAACCCCTCAAAAAAGTGCTTTTTAAATATAAATAACACATGGCAACCCATCCTATGTTAATAAATAAAATACGGATTTTTAAAACTCAAACTAAATAAGAAAATAATTTGAGATCAAATAAAAAATAAAGTGCACATCAAACAATGCGAAGTTCACATCAAAATCAAACTAAAAATAACTACACATTATTTATTTATTTTTCCATATGTACTTTGTATTAGACTTTGCAGCTTTTAGTAGTGGTTTGTTATTTACTACAAAGTCATAGATTTCCATACAAGACATTTGAAAGTTGAATTTTATGCAGATTTCTGCTTTCACCAGTTCGGAGGACATCCGATTTCTTTCATCGCTCCAAAGGTTTTGCATAACGCTAAAGACCCGCTCCACAAATGCATTGCTTACAGGATTTGCTAAAACGCATTCCACTATTTTTAGGAGATTCGGTGCAGAGCATTTCTCAAAGAATGCTACCCACCTTTGGTCCACCGGATGTTCTCCATCAGGATCCAATTTGTGAACAACTTTGCTCAGAATGGAGAACTCACTGAAGAGCTCATCCCCATCAACATCTATGTTGAACATCTTCTTAATGTCACATAAATTGTCAAATGTTAAAGTCTCTTTAGGTTTAAGACTTAGAATTGCTATTTTCTTTAAATAGGAATCTAATCCAAAATCAAATCTCTTCTCCAAATATTGTACACATGCAGTATAAACTTCGAAAGCATTTTTCTTGAATGCCTCCTGTGAACTTGGTGGAAGATTTTTCAGTGATTGGTTTACTTTGAAGCCAAAAAAAATCTCTGTTATTCGCAACTTGAGATTGTTAAGAACTTCCTCAAGAATATGAAAGATCTCAGTTGACTGCATTGTGTCACTCTCCAATTTTAAGATGGCAGGTTGAAATATATTCATAAAATTGTGTACAAAAAAAAGGTAACATTCATGGAGTGCGAGATCTGAATCGGAGTTCAGACCATGTTCCTGAGACCTAATAAACTTCCAAATGAGAACTGGACAGTTCTCTTCTCCTTTTTTAATAAAGTATGTTTTCACAGCAGGCCAATTCTTCAACAGCCGATCCAATGCTTTAAATAATGATAGCCATCGTGTTGGTACATGTCTTAAAAGTTTATGATAACCCATATCCAAAAATTCAAAGCATGACTTGAGTTCTTTAACATTCTTAGCGCTGCAGGAAAATTCATTGTACACTTTAATTATGAATGCTTCCACATCATAAATCAACCATTTGCAGCCATGTTTTGCAGCATTATGCAACAGATGGCAGTTGCAACCTGCAGCTAAAAGGAAAGAATTTTCTGACCTTAAGTTGGTATAAACAGAATGATGGATACCAAAGTTGACGGATGCGTTATCTGCACCATAAGAAATTATCTGTTTGAGGTCCAGATCAAATGAGCTCAGAACCTGACGTATATGGGCAGACATTGCATCTGATGTTTCATCAGCATCCTCATAAAAATCGAGAATTTTCTTCTGAACTCCCTTATCCTTTGTGAAATAGGTCACCGCAAGTGGAAAATATTTGGAGTTACCTTTGTTCGAAGCGTCGAGCGAAACTGAAAAAGGTTTTCCACCTTGAATCTGCTTTACTACTTGTTGAACTGAAGAAGGGGATAACACATTTTGTACAATAGCTTCAGATTTCGTTCTTCCGCAGTGCATTTTCCTGGCAATCTGTGAGTCTGGAAAAAACTTTAGAATAAAGTTTATTCCCACAGTCCTAAAAATAGATAATAATAATTATAATATATACATATATAAATACAAGCAAGTATATGTTATAGTGTAATCTAAATTATTATGGATCATACCTTCATATTCTGAGTAAATACTTCATAATATTATTAAAGGGTACAAACATGCCTCATAATGTTACTATAAAAGTAGAATAAACTCCTGAATTAGATTTCTTTACCTACTGGTAAGCTTATAATAAAGCTGTATATTTTACCTGTAGGTAAAATGAATATCTCCTAAACGTGCACCATTTTTCAAGTTTACTACTTCTTTAAAGGGGGACAAACATTTTAATAATTTTTTTATTCAAATACATGCCATAAATAATTTGAAAAAATGTATTAACTATATTGATGGAAGAACGCAATTTATGTGAAGTAAACTAAACTAAACTACTTCTAGGAAAAGGTAGCATTAAAAAAATCAAATTTTCTCACCTGAGATAAATAGCTGTGGTGATGTGTAACCCCATGATAGATTAGGCTGATTTCAGCAGCAAGGACTTTATCTTCTTCCTCTGTGTTGACTTTGACAAAAAACTTTTGCAGCGCATCTGATGTTTTTTGAGCACGCATAGCTTGCTTGTGACGGTCTGAATTTTGGTGAGCTTTAACAGCTTTAAGACCATCATATGTCACCTTGAAAGTAACTCGACACATTCTGCATCTTCCCAATGTATCATCACCTTTTTCCCTTACAAGCCAGCTTTTAAAATCAGCATTTTCAAGCCACTCATCCCGAAATTTGCAAAGCCGCCTAGCTTTTTTACTAGTACAGGGCTGCTGTTCATCTTCCGAAGACATTATATGACTACTGTTGATACAATATATGAAACATTTTAAATGCTTTAACATCAGTAGAATGTAACCATAACAGTCTGTGGCAGGTTTGTAGAATCCACTTGAGCTAGCTGAACCGAATGAGATGTGAAGTTTAGGGTTTTATATACTGTACATACATATACTGTATGTAATATGTGTAGTATATATATATATATATATATATATATATATATATATATATACACACACACAGTATATACACAACACAATTCACCGGCCACTTTATTTAGGTCCCCATTGCTAGTACTGGGTTGGACCCCTTTTTTTCCTTCATTCTTCATGGCATAGATACAATGAGGTAATGGAAAGTTGCTGCAGATTTGTCGGCTGCACATCCATGATGGTAATCTCCTGTTCCACCACATCCCAAAGGGTCTCTATTGGATAAGATGTGTTGAGTGTGGAGGCCATTGGAGGACAGTGACCTCATTGTCCAGTGGTGAGATGATTGGAGCTTTGTGACATGGTGACATTATCCTGCTGGAAGGAGCCATCAGAAGATGTACACTGTAGTCATAAATGGATGGACATTTACCAAGCAATTGAATATATGTACCTAATAAATAGTGTTGCTCACGAATATTCGCATTGCGAATATTCGCTACGAATATTGCATATTCGAGTATTCGCGAATATCTCGAATATCGCGGCGAATATTCGCTATTTCGAATATTCGCATTTTTCAAATTTCGCAAAAAAAAATAAAAAAAATCGCAATTTCGCAAACGCGAATTTCGCAATAGCGAAATTTCGCAATTTATTTATTTTTTTATAAATATCGAATATTCGTGATATTTTATAAAAAAAAAAAAAAAAAAATCGCAAAATTTCGCATTAGCGAAAATTCGCATTTTTTTTTCCCATAAAATATCACGAATATTCGATATTAACGAATATTCGCGAATATTCTTCGAAATATTCGCGAAATCGAATATGGCGTATTCCGCTCATCACTACTAATAAAGTGGTTAGTGAGTGTGGGGGAAAAAAAAGGTTGCAAACCTTTAGACAATCCACTAATGTAACCGCTGATTGTCAATATTAACAACACCCCAAAAACAGGTCACAAAATGCAGTGCAATTGTCAGAATCAGAGAGCATAGGTGTGAACACCCACGATTCCAGTGCGGCAAAAAAAATTGCATACACCTTTTTTGTGTGGGTGCAGTGGGATTTGAGCCATACAAAATGAATGAGCTCAAATTGCACTGCAAAGAATGGCATATGTTTTTAACAGGAATGTGGTGAGATTCCTCTTTGAATCACATGCAGTTACCTGCACCACACCAATGTGAACATAGGTTTAAAGTATTCCCTTGTATAACAATGCAGAATTTTTTTCAGGATGCTGCACAATATCTTTGTCGCGGAGCGCTGGATGTCTGTAATGTCATCAAATCTGTGTCCGAATTTCGACGCATGTAAGGGCAAGCTGATTGTACTGAGATTAACCTATCGATCAACTTGGGTACAACGAGCATGTCAGCTTTTTCGACATACAGTTACTGCCAGTTGGCTATAGCCACAAGCAGTAACCATTGTATTCTGCCAGACCAGAATGCAGAATACAATGGTGTACTGGGAGACATTTCCCCATCAACACTGTGTTCATGGGGGAATTCAGCCATTTTCTTTCCATCCAGCTATGCTGGAAGGAAAGAAAATTGTATCATCTATTACTAGCATAACTCCAACCAATTTTATTTTAGTTTTAAATAAAGGCATGAAAAGTGTCTTGGGGACAGCGCTTTGACATCAGGTCATGAAATGTCAACACACCAGAATTGGAAGCCATACACATCAAACAAAAAATATGCTTCCCACTGAAATTTGCAACCAATCATATTTGACCTTTTAGTAAATGTGACATGGAGTCTATCGCCTTGGTTATTGTGATATAACAGATGCAGTTCAAACATCTACCACGTTTTTACTGTTAAAAGAAGGAAACCCTGTAGTCTGCCATGTACATTTGATAGGCATCACGTCTTTGGGTGACAAACAAAAGAAGTTAATAAAATGCCAGAAATAAATTTTTACTTTTTGTCACCAGAGATGATAAACTAGTGCCAAGGCTCACATATCTAAAGTCAAAATCCATAGAAAATCCAGCACATTGGTACCTTATCCAATATACAAAAGAAAAGGCAGATTAGGCTGTCTCCAAAGTGGGACCCTTATCTATGGAACAGCAGGGGGCTGCAATAAAAGTGCTCTGTTAGGCCAAAAGAGATTAGCTGAGCAGCAGTTTGGGAAATTTACGCCATTGTTCAATAAAAAAAAAATGTCTTTCATTATCACATCATATATACAGCACAACAAAATTCTGGTCAGCACTGAAAGAAATATTCATGTCCATGCAGCAACAACAGTCCTTATAAACAAGCTTTAGAATATTCTCCCCACACCCCCTACTTAAAGCCACCAATCACTTCCTCACCACACACATATTCTTTCAAAATGTACTTTACAAGTCCCTTAAATCTCCTGCACGCAATGTAGAATTTATGTAAGTAGCAGCTTGCACAGACCACCCCCAGGGCCCCCCTTTATATCAGCAGCATGCATGCCTCCAGGGCCCCGGCCCCTTTATATTAGCAGCATATAGACCTCCTCCAGGGCCCCACTTTATACCAGCATGAATAGATCTCCTCCAGTGCCCCTCTTTATATTAGCAGCATGCATTGAATTTGACCTCCCCCAGGGCCCCCCCTTTATATTAGCAGCATGTGCATCCATCGACCTCTCCAGACTCAGTCTCCAGGGCCCCCCTTTATATCATTATTATTTGCCTAGTAGACGGTGACCTCCCGACCCCAGGGCCCCTTCTGATTCTCCCCCCCCCAAGTTTAGAGCGTGAGTGATGGATTCCGTGGGGGGGAAAAAATACCTTACCTTTCAGGAGCCTCAGACGCTGCATCAATGTGGAACCTGTAAGGGGGCGGAGCCTAACAGCATGCTTTGGAGTCTCTCGAGTCCTCCCCTCCTGCTGCCTGAATAAGCGTCCCGGTTGCTAGGATACAGAGTCAGACAGTCCCCCGCCCCTTCACTGTCTCTAGCTAGCTGCTAGCATTCGGCAGGAGAGAAGAAGAAGAAGCAGACACAGACACACAGACCAGACACACACTGTGTGTCCCGGGGGTCACACGGCTGCAGCGCAGCCACTGCACGGCCAGACGGAAGGATGCATGAACAAAAAATTGCATACCAATTGCGGGGCCGCCGGGGGCTAACAGACAGCACTGCCACTGCTGCGAGCGGCAGCCAGCGGCACACCACACGTACACTCACTCAGACAAGCTGGTGGAGCTGAGCCTGGCCTGGGAGATATAAAACATTACCACCAGAGACACCAGGACACAGCAAGCGCCCAGGCAGCAGGGAGTCGGGAGTCAGCCGGGCCAGGATGGACAAAAAAAAAAAAAGACAAAAAAAAAATTACAAAAAAATAAATAAAAAAATGTGCCCGGGTTTCAGGCGGCTAGAAAACCGGACACATGTGTGCAAACCCGGACTGTCCGGGTCAAAACCGGACAGGTGGCAACCCTAGGTGGCCAGATTGGAGAGACCCAGAGACACTCATCCGAGCATCGGAGGACGGGGTTCACCCAGCGGAGCTGAACAGAGCGATTGGCCCAGCTGACGGAGAAGAAAGTTGCAGTCCCTGGACTAAAGTTACCACACAGAGCCTCTATCCAACTGGAGTCAAGCCATCAGACAGTTCTAAATCAGTGGTCATGCTATCAGACGCGGAAATTTAAAGATACAGAGCCCCAAATATCAGCCCATTGGTTACATAGAGAAATTTTTTCCAATTTATCAAAATGTGTTTAAAAAAAATCCCCCATTGGACCAATACGTTTACAATGCAGATGTGTCATACACGCACCCCTCTATCATATCTTACAATACGGTGTAATTTTACTGTGGAAATGTAAAGGTACAGAGCCCCAAATATCAGCACATTGGTTACATAGGGAGATTTTTTTCCAATACTTCAAAATGGGTTTTTAAAAAATTCTCCCATTGGACCAATACGTTTGCAATGCAGATGTGTCATACACACCCCCTTCTATCATATCTTACAATACCGGGTCATTTTACTGTTGAAATTTAAAGATACAGAGCCCCAAATATCAGCCCATTGGTTACATAGGGAGATTTTTTCCAATTTTTCAAAATGTGTTTAAAAAAAATTCTCCCATTGGACCAATACATTTACAATGCAGATGTGAAATATACACCCCCCTACATGATATCTTACAATACGGTGTAATTTTACTGTGGAAATTTAAAAATACAGAGCCCCAAATACTGAGAGACAATCGGATATTCCCCGAATCATCTTTAGCTACAAATCTTAGTACTCAGTTACATTATGTACATTTAGGAAAGTATCCAGGTCTTTCTTATAGCAATCTACTGATCTGGGAGTCTGAGGGAGTCTGTTCCACATTATCTCGGCTCTTACCATGAAGAAACCTTTCCGTATTTGGAGGTGAAATCTCTTTTCCTCGACGTAAAGAGTGCCCCTTTGTCCTCTGTGTTGACTGTAAAGTGAATAACTCAACACCAAGTTCACTATATGGACCTCTTATATATTTGTACATGTTAATCATATCCCCCCTTATTCTCCTCAAGAGTGAATAAATTCAGTTCTTCTAATCTTTCCTCATAGCTGAGCTCCTCCATGCCTCTTATCAGTTTGGTTGCCCTTCACTGCACTTTCTCCAATAGCCTGATATCCTTTTTGAGAACTGGTGCCCAAAACTGAACTGCATATTCCAGATGAGGTCTTACTAATGATTTGTACAAATTATGTCTCTCTCCCTGGAGTAGGACTTTAATCACTTTGGAAACCGCAGCTTGGCATTGCATGCCATTATTGAGATTATGATCAACTGAAACCCCCAGATCCTTCTCCACTACAGATCCCCCCAGTTAGGGCTCTTTCACATGTCCGTTCAGTTATTTAGATCATTTTTTTCCCCTTCAGTTGATCCATTTTTTTATCCATTTTTCGTCCGTTTACATCCGTTTCTGTTCTGTTTTCCGTCCGTTGATGTCCGTTTTTCAGTCAGTTTTTGATCCGTTTTTTTTTCTTCTTGTTTTAGAACTATTTTACATATTTTGATGAAAAAAGGACGTTAGCGGATCGGATGGTAAACGGATCATCCGCTAACGTCCGTTTTTCGTCCGTTCCGTTTTTTTGACGGAAGAAAAATTGTTTTTTCTTCCGTCCAAAAAAACGGAGCTTACCGCAGACGGATGTTAACGGACGTTAGCGAATGCTTATCCGCTAACGGACGGTAACCCATAGGGAAGCATTGAGGTCCGTTAACGGACGCCCAAAAAACAGACGAACTGAACGGACGTGTGAGAGAGCCCTTATACTCCCCCTAGCATGTATGATGCATGCATATTCTTAGCCCCTAACTTTACATTTATCAACATTAAACTTCATCTTAAATTTCCACAGTAAAATTACACCGTATTGTAAGATATGATAGAGGGGGGTGTGTATGACACATCTGCATTGTAAACGTATTGGTCCAATGGGGAGAATTTGTTTGTAACCCATTTTGAAGTATTGGAAAAATGTCCCTATTCAACCAATGGGCTGATATTTGGGGCTCTGTATCTTTAAATTTTCACAGTAAAATTACACCGTATTGTAAGATACCATAGAGGGGGGTGTGTATAACACATCTGCATTGTAAACGTATTGGTCCAATAGGGGAATTTTTTTTAAACCCATTTTGAAGGATTGGAAAATATTTCACTATGTAACCAATGGGCTGATATTTGGGGCTCTGTATCTTTAAATTTCCACAGTAAAATTACACCGTATTGTAAGATATGATAGAGGGGGGTGTGTATGACACATCTGCATTGTAAACGTATTGGTCCAAAGGGGGAATTTGTTTTGAACCCATTTTGAAATATTGGAACAAATGTCCCTATGTAACCAATGGGCTAATATTTGGGGCTCTGTATCTTTAAATGTCCACAGTAAAATTACACCGTATTGTAAGATATGATAGAGGGGGGTGTGTATGACACATCTGCATTGTAAACGTATTGGTCCAATGGGAGAATTCTTTTTAAACCCATTTTGAAGTATTGGGAAAAAAACTCCCTATGTAACCAATGGGCTGGTATTTGGGGCTCTGTATCTTTAAATTTCCACAGTGAAATTACACCGTATTGTAAGATATGATAGAGGGGGGTGTGTATGACACATCTGCATTGTACACGTATTGGTCCAATGGGAGAATTTTTTTTAAACCCATTTTGAAGTATTGGAAAAAAATTCTCTATGTAACCAATAGGCTGATATTTGGGGCTCTGTATCTTTAAATTTCCACAGTAAAATTACACCGTATTGTAAGATATGATAGAGGGGGTGTGTGCGACACATCTGCATTGTAAACGTATTGGTCCAATAGGGGAATTTTTTTTAAACCCATTTTGAAGGATTGGAAAATATTTCACTATGTAACCAATGGGCTGATATTTGGGGCTCTGTACCTTTTAAATTTCCACAGTAAAATGACACTGTATTGTAAGATATGATAGAGGGGGTTGTGTATGACACATCTGCATTGTAAACCTATTGGTCCAATGGGAGAATTTTTTTTAAAGCCATTTTGAAGTGTTACAAAAATGTCCCTATTTAACCAATGGGCTGGTATTTGGGGCTCTGTATCTTTAATTTTCCACGGTAAAATTACACCGTATTGTAAGATATGATAGAGGGGGGTGTGTATGACACATCTGCATTGTAAACGTATTGGTTCAATGGGGGATTTTTTTTTAAACCCATTTTGAAATATTGAACAAAATTTCACTATGTAACCAATGGGCTGATATTTGGGGCTCTGTATCTTTAAATTTCCACCGTAAAATTACACCGTATTGTAAATATTACAGAGAGGGATGTACAGGTATGTGTAACAACTCTGTGTTATCATTACTTTATATATTATATTATGTTATATCTACATTTCCAGTGTTGTATATCCAACCAAAAAAACGCGTCTGATAGCATGACCACTGATTTAGAACTGTCTGATGGCTTGACTTCAGTCTCTATCCAGTGGGTGAGCGGGTCACGGTCCACAGTTTGTTACATCTCACATGCAGTTAGACTCATATACAGGCCTCACTTGAAATAATAGTTCCACAAGGGAGCAGAGCAACTGACACTGAGAAGGCTTGAGGCCTATCTACCTTGATGTCTCAAGCAATGTTAAAATAGTTGTTACAGCTACACCAGGAGCATTTTCACTTCGATTTAACTTATCAAAACTGTGGATTACAAATCACAAGGAGCCACTTTAGCTAGCGAAGAAAAGAAGACCCAGGACAAAGTACTTTAAGTGAGATCTCACACATAGCTTTTTAAAGTAGGGGGAGCTCCCAGGTATAGACAGATATATATATATAATATATATATATATAATATATATATATATATATATATATATATATGTATACTGTTTGTTCAAATTGTTTGTGACAGCACAATTACTGTAACCATTCTTTCTTGCATATTCTACAGTAAAATATATCTCTGGTTAAGTATCCAGTTTTTGTGGCGTATTGTTTCCTCCCACTAGGTGCAGTCAGTGGATCCTGGGGTTACAATACAGGTATTTTGTACCGTCTTACATTGTATTGTATTGCATTGCATCACAGCTGTGCCAAGGGGATTGAGGCAAATTAGAGGGGTTTATTGGTAGAGTGCAGGCAGAGGCGGCTCTAGGCTTGGTGAGGCCTTAGGCAAACCTTAGATATGAGGCCCAACTAACTCCCATAATGGGAAAAATAATTCAAGCGTTAAAAATTAACGGTAAAAAGGCCTAGTTAGACTTACCGGTGACGGTATTTCTAAGAGCCTTTCAGGACAACCTTGGAGAGAGCGCAGCTTCGCCCATTTCCCAGGAAACACACGTGATCCTTTAAGATCCCTCCTCTTCCACCATGGCCTCAGTTATTGTGTGGTCTCCGCCCACTGGAAAATAAAGCACAGAACAACCACAACAAAACCATGATAGACATTTCAAACAATCTTTTTATTCAAAATACCTAGGGAGGGAAATTAGCGGTTGTCCTGAAAGGCTCTTAGAAATACCGTCAACAGGTAAGTCTAACTAGGCCTTTTTCTCCAATCGCCTTTCAGGACAACCTTGAGAGGATAACCGAGTAACTTACCCTAGGGTGGGACCACTGCTTGCAGCACCTTCCTGCCGAAGGCCTGATCTGCAGCGGACAGTAAGTCTAGCCTGTAGTGCCGTAGAAAAGTTGAATAGCTGGACCATGTAGCTGCCTTGCAGATCTGGTCAGGCGTGGCACCGCCCTTTCGGCCCAGGAAACTGCCGTAGATCTTGTTTGAATGGGCCGTGCACTCCTCACTCCCGAAGGCGGCACCTCTCCTTTGGCTTGGTAACCCTCAGCAATGGCTTGTTTGAGCCATCTGGCCAATGTACTTTTGGAGGCCTTCTCCCCTTTCCGGGATCCTGAAAATATCACGAACAAGGCGTTGGTTTTCCTGAAATCCTTGGTGACAGCGAGGTATTGAAGCACACACACCTTCTTACATCCAGAGTATGAAAGTTTTCTTCCCCTGCATTAGAGGGAGTTGAGGAGAAGGTAGGAAGGACTATTTCCTGAGACCTGTGAAAGGTTGATGAGACCTTAGGAAGAAAAGCTGGATCAGTTTGGAGAACTATTCTGTCCGGCAAAATTCTTAAGAAAGGCTCTGTAACTGCCAAGGCTTGGATTTCGCTGACCCTTCTTGCGGTCGTTATGGCCACCAAAAAAATTGTTTTTAGAACTAAATTCTTCAAAGAAATCTCCCTTATGGGTTCAAACGGAGCCCCCGTGAGACCCTGCAACACAATTGATAAATCCCAATTGGGAAAAGCTCTAAAGGCTATTGGTCTACTCCGACCTAGTGCCTTGAAAAATCTTGAAATTAAATGTTCTTTAGTTCAAAAGTATAGGGAATGGGGAAACATAAAAGCACTCACATGTAGCCGACATCCGAAATAATTGAATCAAAAATAGAAAAATACTACATAGGGTAGTAGAAAGGCAGACTTTTTCAGGCAATCACAAGGACATAAAAGTTAAGAAAAATATTTAATTATATATCATAAAATCCAAAAACAAAGAATAAAATATACAAAAACAGGGTATACAGAATATACATAAGCAATGTTAGCTTGCATCTCGCCTACGCGTTTCGCCTAGCGGCTTCTTCAGGGCGAGTTTGAGAGAGGGCTGATAGTATATAATTGCTAATTTCATACATCTGCAAAAAGAAAAAATGCATAAACAAAAACAAACCAGTTTTTTAAAAAGTTTTTTAAAAAAACACTGAGAGTCAATAAGCAACAAGGGATCCCCAAAAGAACAATACCAAAAGAATTGCTATCCATCTGATTACATCGAAGATGAAGAAATAGGTATCCGTATGGCTTGTAAGAGCTCAATGCGACTGAAAAAAGATAAAAAGAAACAGCGCAGAAAGGGTGTCATATATGTTTAAATTCTGCTATGAGTTTATAGACAACAGATTGAAAGATTAGAAAATAATAATAATGAGGAATTACCAGACAAAGTACTCCAAGATATACGGAAAAAAAAATATATATATATCCTATGGTTGGCAGCAAGTCATCATATAAGGATGAACCAGTGTATTTCTACAACAAAAATAGAGAGCGTGAACTAGTAAATAGATATATATGAAGACGCCTGGTATATGCATTCATAAAGGTTTAAAAGAATGTCAGTTTACCTGAAATAAAGCCAGAAATCAAAAAACAGACCCGGGATTGATCACAGCAGTGAACATGGAACATAGCCAGGGAGGAGTAAGTATCCAATCTAACTAGGCTAGACCAGGTTAAAGTGTCCAATATAGGGCAGCCCAGTGAGTCAGAAGCCTAAGATACAAATTAGGTTGCTGGTGAGTAAAGAAAGAGGGGGGCAGATTTGTCCAAAGAGCTTATAGCTGCAGTATTTACATACCTTGGTATGTCATGTGATGCTCCTCTGCACCCTATATAAACTTCCTCTATCAATGACTAAATTGGTGTGCAGCACAGGCTAAACCCCCCCGGGACACACGACCAGCGTTCTTTACCAAGGTATGTAAATACTGCAGCTATAAGCTCTTTGGACAAATCTGCCCTACTCTTTTCTTTACTCACCAGCAACCTATTTTGTATCTTAGGCTTCTGACTCACTGGGCTGCCCTATATTGGACACTTTAACCTGGTCTAGCCTAGTTAGATTGGATACTTACTCCTCCCTGGCTATGTTCCATGTTCACTGCTGTGATCAATCCCGGGTCTGTTTTTTGATTTCTGGCTTTATTTCAGGTAAACTGACATTCTTTTAAACCTTTATGAATGCATATACCAGGCGTCTTCATATATATCTATTTACTAGTTCACGCTCTCTATTTTTGTTGTAGAAATACACTGGTTCATCCTTATATGATGACTCGCTGCCAACCATAGGATATATATATATATATTTTTCGTATATCTTGGAGTACTTTGTCTGGTAATTCCTCATTATTATTATTTTCTAATCTTTCAATCTGTTGTCTATAAACTCATAGCAGAATTTAAACATATATGACACCCTTTCTGCGCTGTTTCTTTTTTTCTTTTTTCAGTCGCATTGAGCTCTTACAAGCCATACGGATACCTATTTCTTCATCTTCGATGTAATCGGATGGATAGCAATTCTTTTGGTATTGTTCTTTTGGGGATCCCTTGTTGCTTATTGACTCTGTTTTTTTTTTAAAAATTTTAAAAAACTGGTTTGTTTTTGTTTATGCATTTTTTTCTTTTTGCAGATGTATGAAGATTATAAATTAGCAATTATATACTATTAGCCCTTCTCTCAAACTCGCCCTGAAGAAGCGCTAGGCGAAACGCGTAGGCGAGATGCAAGCTAACATTGCTTATGTATATTCTGTATACCTGTTTTTGTATATTTTTATTCTTTGTTTTTGGATTTTATGAATATAATTAAATATTTTTTCTTAACTTTTATGTCCTTGTGATTGCCTGAAAAAGTCCGCCTTTCTACTACCCTATGTAGTATTTTTCTATTTTTGATTAAATGTCACTTGCCACTTGCGTTTTTAGGGTGCTAATTGCTAACCCTTTCTCCATTCCTGCATGAAGAAACTCTACAACGGAAATTACACTGTTAATCTGGAAGTTTTTGGAGGTACACCATGAGTTGAATTTTCGCCAAACTTTGAGATAAATTGCTCTGGTCACCGGCTTCCTGCTGTCTAGCAAAGTTCTTATCACTTTATTCGAGAGCCCCTTAGCCCTTAAGAGGTCTTCTTCAGAAACCAGGCCGTCAACTGCAAGCGTTCTACCTCCGGATGGTTCACAGAGCCCTGACACAGTAGGTCTTTCCTGAGTGGAAGTTTCCACGGTGGTTTCGAGGCTAAACTCTGAAGAGATGCAAACCACGGTCTTTTTGGCCAATACGGAGTGATTAAGATCAGATTGGATTTCTCTTCCCTGAATTTCCTTAGGACTAGAGGTATCAGAGTGAAGGGGGGGGAAGGCGTAACACAGCTGGTAGTGCCACTGTTGAGCTAGTGCGTCTATGGCTACTGCCTGGTCCTCTCTGTGGAGAGAGAAGAACCTTTGCACTTTCGCATTCTGCTGGTTGGCAAACAGGTCTATCTGTGGCTGGCCCACTCCTGAGCGATTGCCCTGAAGACCTCGGGTTTAAGCTCCATTCTGCTCTAGTATGCTTCTCCTGCTTAGCAGGTCTGCTAACAGGTTTTGAGACCCTTTTAGGTGCACCGCTGCTAGGGATGCTACGTTCCGCTCTGCCCATGAGAGGAGATGGTTGGCCAGTTGCATAAGGCCTCTGCTTCTGGTCCCCCCCTGCTTTAGGACATATGCCACTGCCGTGGTGTTGTCCGACGGGACCTGCACATGTTGACCTTCACCAACTGATGGAAAGCTTGAAGCCCTAGGAATATTGCTTTCAACTCCTCCAGTTTGAGGATCTTCTGGACTCTGTTTTGGACCAGACGCCCTGGGCAGTCTGTCCCTCTAGATGGGCCCCCCAACCCCAGGAACTTGCGTCTGTTGTTAACGCTTTCCTACTGGGAATACCATGGAAGACCCTTGCTCAAAATTTACGGGTTTTCTCCACCACCAGAGTGCTCGTTTTACGTTTGAAGTTAACCTGAAACGTCTCTCTAGTGACTCTTGGTGTGACCAAGACTGAAGGATATTCATTTGAGAGGACGAGAGTGTAACCTCGCCCATGGGACCGCCGGGAATTGAGGCTGTAAGCAGCCCCAAGATGGCCATTGCTGTCTGACTGACACCCCTTGGTTTGTCTGTACTTGAGCCACCTCCACCATGACCTTCTCTATCTTTTCCTGAGGTAAAAAGACCTTCTGAAGGATCGAATCTATGTTGTACCCCAGAAACCTTGTCTCTTGAGAAGGTATCAAATTCGATTTCTCGCGGTTTTAGTAACCAGCCGAGACTTTCCAAGATGAACCTGCGACGACTGTAGATTTCGTCGCAAGCTGATCCCGGGAGTCCGCAAAAAACAGTAGGTCGTCCAAGTATGGGATGACTGAGATCGCTTTGAGCTTCAGTGGTTCTAAGGCCTCTGCCATGATCTTGGTAAAGATCCTGGGTGAGGACGACAACCCGAAAGGGAGGGCTCTGAACTGAAGATGCCATATCCTGTTCCCAGGGTCTACTGCCAGTCTGAGGAACTGTTGAGATGCTTGGGCAATCGGGACGTGCAAGTAGGCATCCCTGAGGTCCAGAGTGCCATGAAGCAAACGGGTGTCAACAGCTTTGTTATTGAATAAATCGTATCGATCCGGAACCGTTTGTACCTTATCGACTTGTTTAACATTTTTAGGTTCAAGATCAGGCGGAATTTGCCTGAGGGTTTTTTGACCAAAAAAATGTGGGAATAAAAACCCTGACCCTCTTGATGTTTTGGAACCTGTACTATCACTCTCTGACTCATCAGATCCGGTAACAGGTTCGTCATTGCAGTAGCTTTTTCTTTGTCCCGGGGAAGGATTGTGACATAGAACCTCGTTGGGGGACACTCTGAAAATTCCAGACTGTACCCCTCCGTAATGATTCTTTCCACAAAGGGGCTCGTGGTCATCTGTTTCCACTGTGGGAGAAAAGCAGCCAGTCTTCCTCCCACCGGAAGCAGATCGTCACTTGCTTTTGGTAGTTGGTTCTGAGGGGTTTTTAAATAAGATACCTCCTCTACCTCTCCCTCTTTGGGACCCCCATCTCTTTTTATTTTCTTCCTTACTCTTATGGGACTGTTGAAAAAGGACGAAAATTTTTCTTAGGGTTCTGACCCTTTTTAGGGGGGAAAAGCCTTCTTCTTATCCGCCGTTCTGTCAAGAACCTTTTCTAGGTCCTGACCGAACAAAAAGTCCCCTGAGAAAGGCAGACCACAAAGCTTGACCTTAGAGGGGTTATCACCCCACCAGGTCTTTAACCAAACTGCTCGCCTGACTGAGTTCACCAGGGCTGCTGACCTTGCAGCCTTTTTAATGGACTCAGCAGAAGCATCTGCCATATATTTGATGGCTTTTAAGATTAAGGGGAAGGAATCTAATAGATCCTTTCTTGAGGTGCCTGCCTCGACATGACTCCTTAATTTCTCAACCCAGCACTCTAGATTGCGGGCGACTATTGTGGCGGCCATGGCTGGTTTCAGACTGGTTGCAGTAGAATCCCAGGCCTTCTTTAGGAGGGAATCTGCCCTCTTGTCCATCGGATCTTTCAGGACCCCCATGTCCTCAAAAGCCAGGTCTGTATGACGAGAGACACCTGTGAGAAAGCTGCGTCTACTTTAGGCTTTTTGTTCCACACCTCTGTTCTCACCGCTTTCAAATGGAAACCTTCTTCTATGGGGTCTTTGAAAAAAAAGGGGGCCCTTTCAGGGTCCTTCCATTCCTTCTTGACGGGTGTCCGAGAGGACTTTGTGGACCGGGAAAACCCGGTTTTTAGACTCATCCAGCCCCTGATACATCTTATCGTGTATGGATAACTGAACCTTCTCTTCCTGGATACCCAGGGTAACATAAATTGCCTTGAGTAAGTCCTCCACTTCGTCTAATGACAATTTAAACTTTGAGCTTTTGCTACTATCTTCTTCCTCCTCCTCCTCATCTGAATCCCTGAGAGAGGGGAGAGTACTAGTCCCTTCATCTGCCGAATCCCCTCTGTTTGTCCCGAAACTGGGATTTTCGGACTAGGTGGTGGCTGCTGTGGCTCCCCAAACTTGAGAGCCTTGTGTGATCAGATCCTTCACTGAGCCTAAAGAGCTTGCCAGCTCTGGACTGAGGAAAAAAGGTCTTTTACTGTGTGAAGTTTCCTCTTCCACCAGATTTTTATGCTGGGATCTGCACATGGGCTTTTGCCAAGAATCCTTAAAGGATTTTTGCAAGACGGGCATTTCTGGGCGTATCCAAGTGCCTAGCTTTGGTTGTAGATTTTTCCTGTAACGAGATGAAACCAAAGTTACCATCTCCAATTTTTTTTTAAAAACACCAAGTGCCGCCACCAGAATAAACCAAAAGGCCTGGACTAAGTGCCACCACCACTAACGGTTTTATACAGACCAAGAGCGTTAACTGGACTGGAAACCACAGGCTCCCTCAGGGAGGAACAACCATAACACAAAATTAGGCCCAATATAGTAAAAATAAAAGGCACCGCTGTACCCTCTTACCTGGCCTGACCGGTGCTTGCAGCGCCTGTATCCGCCGGTGTTGTCTGTCTCTCCTCCATTGTAGAGCGCAGTCACACAAGTAGCTGGAGAACGACTCCATTTTAAATTTTCCCCGGCCGCCCGCGTCATCATCGGGGGCCGGAAACGGAATAAGTACGGTCACCTGACCCGCCCCACAGATGCTGCGTTCCAGGCGCTGGGAACCAACAGCGCCACGCCCCCCCCAGGAAACGGCGTCACCGTGACGTGACGCGCTCGCCAGCCGGGCACGGAACTGAAAGTGCGGAAAACACCGGACCCGCGCCGGTTACCGCTCGGTCGCCTGGACCTCTACCGCAGTTCCTGGGCACAAAAGACACCGTCCCCTGGGAGGCGGGAAAGTTCCGCTGAACCGGAGCGTCTGGGGACTCCCGAGGCCCCTCCCGTGGAGAGGGGTCGGGATGGTCGCCGCCAACAACATGCAAACAAAAGGTAAGCTCAAGAAAACCCTCCGCCTGGAGAGAGATAGCTCCCTGGTTCCCTGTGATGCTTCCACCATGGCGGAGGAAACACAATAACTGAGGCCATGGTGGAAGAGGAGGAATCTTAAAGGATCACGTGTGTTTCCTGGGAAAAGGGCGGAGCTGCGCTCTCTCCAAGGTTGTCCTGAAAGGCGATTGGAGAAATTGCATATATAAAGAGCCTTAAATCCTATGAACTATGGGACTCCATAGAGCACCTTCCCCAGAGTGAACGCGGTAAGGGAGGGGGGGGGCTTACTTATACAATGGTGAACCTTTATATCAGTGCCTCCTTACCTTACTGTATTCCCTGCCCCCTACATCAGTGATCCCCTCAGACTGGCCTTGCTACGCTGTTACTGACCATCACTCAGGTGCACTGTGCAGGCCTCAGTCAAATAGTTCTCTCTAGGCTCCAGCTTGATGGCAATCGTTTCATCCTATATTACACTACGAGACTGTGAGCATATGATATAATAGATGGTCACAGACTGTGTGGGCCATAATACAATATATGGTCTGGGCCTGCAGAAATACTACACTAGATGGTCAGAGAGTGTGCAGACATGATACAAGAGATTGTCAGAGACTGCATACATGATACAAGAGATGGTCAGAGACTGCAGACATGGTACAAGAGCTGGTCAGAAACTGCATACGTACTACAGGAGATTGTCAGAGACTGCATACATGATACAAGAGATGGTCCGAGACTGCATACACGATACAAGAGATGGTCAGAGACTGCATACATGATACAAGATACGGTCAGAGTGTGTGTGGACATGATACAGGAGATGGTCAGAAACTGTATACATGATACAGGAGATGGTCAGAAACTGTATACATGATACAGGAAATGGTCAGAGACTGCATACAAGATACAGGAGATGGTCAGAGATTCCATACTTGATACAAGAGATGGACAGAGACTGAACACATGATACAAGAGATGGTCAGAGACTGCATACATGATACAAGAGATAGTCAGAGACTGCATACATGATACAGGAGATGGTCAGAGACTGCAGATATACTACAGGAGATGGTCAGAGACTGCATACATGATACAGGAGATGGTCAGAGACTGCAGATATACTACAGGAGATGGTCAGAGACTGCATACATGATACAGGAGATGGTCAGAGACTGCAGACATGGTACAAGAGATGGTCAGAGACTGCATACATGATACAGGAGATGGTCAGAGACTGCAGACATGGTACAAGAGATGGTCAGAGACTGCATACACGATACAAGAGATGGTCAGAGACTGCAGACATGGTACAAGAGATGGTCAGAGACTGCAGACATGGTACAAGAGATGGTCAGAGACTGCAGACATGATACAAGAGATGGTCAGAGACTGCATACACGATACAAGAGATGGTCAGAGACTGCATACATGATACAAGAGATGGTCAGAGTCTGCATACATGATACAGGAGATGGTCAGAGACTGCAGATATACTACAGGAGATGGTCAGAGACTGCAGACATGATACAAGAGATGGTCAGAGACTGCATACACGAAACAAGAGATGGTCAGAGACTGCATACATGATACAAGAGATAGTCAGAGACTGCATACATGATACAGGAGATGGTCAGAGACTGCAGATATACTACAGGAGATGGTCAGAGACTGCATACATGATACAGGAGATGGTCAGAGACTGCAGATATACTACAGGAGATGGTCAGAGACTGCATACATGATACAAGAGATAGTCAGAGACTGCATACATGATACAGGAGATGGTCAGAGACTGCAGATATACTACAGGAGATGTTTAGAGACTGCATACATGATACAGGAGATGGTCAGAGACTGCAGACATGGTACAAGAGATGGTCAGAGACTGCAGACATGATACAAGAGATGGTCAGAGACTGCAGACACGATACAAGAGATGGTCAGAGACTGCATACGTACTACAGGAGATTGTCAGAGACTGCATACATGATACAAGAGATGGTCAGAGTCTGCATACATGATACAGGAGATGGTCAGAGACTGCAGATATACTACAGGAGATGGTCAGAGACTGCATACACAATACAAGAGATGGTCAGAGACTGCAGACATGGTACAAGAGATGGTCAGAGACTGCATACACGATACAAGAGATGGTCAGAGACTGCATACGTACTACAGGAGATTGTCAGAGACTGCATACATGATACAAGAGATGGTCAGAGTCTGCATACATGATACAAGAGATAGTCAGAGACTGCATACATGATACAGGAGATGGTCAGAGACTGCAGATATACTACAGGAGATGGTCAGAGACTGCATACATGATACAGGAGATGGTCAGAGACTGCAGATATACTACAGGAGATGGTCAGAGACTGCATACATGATACAAGAGATAGTCAGAGACTGAACACATGATACAAGAGATGGTCAGAGACTGCAGATATACTACAAGAGATGGTCAGAGACTGCAGATATACTACAAGAGATGGTCAGAGACTGCATACATGATACAAGAGATAGTCAGAGACTGCATACATGATACAAGAGATGGTCAGAGACTGCATACGTACTACAGGAGATTGTCAGAGACTGCATACGTACTACAAGAGATGGTCAGAGTCTGCATACATGATACAGGAGATGGTCAGAGACTGCATATATACTACAGGAGATGGTCAGAGACTGCATATATACTACAGGAGATGGTCAGAGACTGCATACATGATACAAGAGATGGTCAGAGACTGCATACATGATACAAGAGATGGTCAGAGACTGAACACATGATACAAGAGATGGTCAGAGACTGCAGATATACTACAAGAGATGGTCAGAGACTGCATACATGATACAAGAGATGGTCAGAGACTGCAGATATACTACAAGAGATGGTCAGAGACTGCATACATGATACAAGAGATGGTCAGAGACTGCAGATATACTACAAGAGATGGTCAGAGACTGCATACGTACTACAGGAGATTGTCAGAGACTGCATACGTACTACAAGAGATGGTCAGAGTCTGCATACATGATACAGGAGATGGTCAGAGACTGCATATATACTACAGGAGATGGTCAGAGACTGCATATATACTACAGGAGATGGTCAGAGACTGCATACATGATACAAGAGATGGTCAGAGACTGCATACACAATACAAGAGATGGTCAGAGACTGCAGACATGGTACAAGAGATGGTCAGAGACTGCAGACATGGTACAAGAGATGGTCAGAGACTGCAGACATGATACAAGAGATGGTCAGAGACTGCATACACGATACAAGAGATGGTCAGAGACTGCATACGTACTACAGGAGATTGTCAGAGACTGCAGATATACTACAGGAGATGGTCAGAGAGTGGATACTACTAAGAGATGGTCAGAGACTGCATACATGATACAGGAGATGGTCAGAGACTGCAGATATACTACAGGAGATGGTCAGAGACTGCATACATGATACAGGAGATGGTCAGAGACTGCAGATAATATATAAGGAGATGGTCAGAGACTGCATACATGATACAGGAGATGGTCAGAGACTGCAGATATACTACAGGAGATGGTCAGAGACTGCATACATGATACAAAGAGATAGTCAGAGACTGCATACATGATACAAGAGATGGTCAGAGACTGCAGATATACTACAGGAGTGTTTATAGACTGCATACATGATACAGGAGATGGTAGAGACTGCATACATGATACAAGAGATGGTCAGAGACTGCAGATATACTACAGGAGATGGTCAGAGACTGCATACACGATACAGGAGATGTTTAGAGACTGCATACATGATACAATAGATGGTAGAGACTGCAGATATACTACAGGAGATGGTCAGAGACTGCATACATGATACAGGAGATGGTCAGAGACTGCAGATATACTACAGGAGATGGTCAGAGGTGCAGATATACTACAGGAGTGGTCAGAGACTGCATACATGATAAAAAGACGGTCAGAGAGTGTGCGGGACATGATACAGGAGATGGTCATAGACTGCAGATATGGTACAAGAGATTGGTCAGAGGACTGCCGACATGGTACAAGAGATGGTCAGAGACTGCAGATATACTACAGGAGATGGTCAGAGACTGCATACACGATACAGGAGATGGTCAGAGACTGCAGATATACTACAGGAGATGGTCAGAGACTACATACACGATACAGGAGATGGTCAGAGACTACATACACGATACAGGAGATGGTCAGAGACTGCATACATGATACAGGAGATGGTCAGAGACTGCATACATGATACAGGAGATGGTCAGAGACTGCATACATGATACAGGAGATGGTCAGAGACTGCATACATGATACAGGAGATGGTCAGAGACTGCAGATATACTACAGGAGATGGTCAGAGACTGCATACATGATACAAGAGATGGTCAGAGACTGCATACATGATACAAGAGATGGTCAGAGACTGCATACATGATAGAAGAGATGGTCAGAGACTGCATACATGGTACATGAGATGGTCAGAGACTGCATACATGGTACAGGAGATGGTCAGAGACTGCAGATATACTACAGGAGACGGTCAGAGACTGCAGATATACTACAGGAGACGGTCAGAGACTGCAGATATACTACGAGAGATGGTCAGAGACTGCATACATGATAAAAAAGACGGTTAGAGAGTGTGCGGACATGATACAGGAGATGGTCAGAGACTGCAGATATGGTACAAGAGATGGTCAGAGACTGCCGACATGGTACAAGAGATGGTCAGAGACTGCATACATGATACAGGAGATGGTCAGAGACTGCAGATATACTACAGGAGATGGTCAGAGACTGCATACACGATACAGGAGATGGCCAGAGACTGCATACACGATACAGGAGATGGCCAGAGACTGCATACACGATACAGGAGATGGCCAGAGACTGCATACATGATACAAGAGATGGTCAGAGACTGCAGATATACTACAGGAGATGGTCAGAGACTGCATACATGATACAAGAGATGGTCAGAGACTGCATACATGATACAAGAGATGGTCAGAGACTGCATACATGATACAAGAGATGGTCAGAGACTGCATACACGATACAGGAGATGGCCAGAGACTGCATACATGATACAGGAGATGGTCAGAGACTGCATACATGATACAAGAGATGGTCAGAGACTGCAGATATACTACAGGAGATGGTCAGAGACTGCATACATGATACAAGAGATGGTCAGAGACTGCATACATGATACAAGAGATGGTCAGAGACTGCATACATGATACAAGAGATGGTCAGAGACTGCATACATGATACAAGAGATGGTCAGAGACTGCATACATGGTACAGGAGATGGTCAGAGACTGCATACATGGTACAGGAGATGGTCAGAGACTGCATACATGGTACAGGAGATGGTCAGAGACTGCGGAAATGGTACAGGAGATGGTCAGAGACTGCATACATGATACAGGAGATGGTCAGAGACTGCAGATATACTACAGGAGACGGTCAGAGACTGCAGATATACTACAGGAGATGGTCAGAGACTGCATACATAATACAAGAGATAGTCAGAGACTGCATACATGATACAAGAGATGGTCAGAGACTGCATACATGATACAAGAGATGGTCAGAGACTGCATACATGATACAGGAGATGTCAGAGACTTCAGATATACTACAGGAGATGGTCAGAGACTGCATACACGATACAGGAGATGTTTAGAGACTGCATACATGATACAATAGATGGTCAGAGACTGCAGATATACTACAGGAGATGGTCAGAGACTGCATACATGATACAGGAGATGGTCAGAGACTGCAGATATACTACAGGAGATGGTCAGAGACTGCAGATATACTACAATTGATGGTCAGAGACTGCATACATGATAAAAAAGACAGTCAGAGAGTGTGCGGACATGATACAGGAGATGGTCATAGACTGCAGATATGGTACAAGAGATGGTCAGAGACTGCCGACATGGTACAAGAGATGGTCAGAGACTGCAGATATACTACAGGAGATGGTCAGAGACTGCATACACGATACAGGAGATGGTCAGAGACTGCAGATATACTACAGGAGATGGTCAGAGACTACATACACGATACAGGAGATGGTCAGAGACTACATACACGATACAGGAGATGGTCAGAGACTGCATACATGATACAGGAGATGGTCAGAGACTGCATGCATGATACAAGAGATGGTCAGAGACTACAGGAGATGGTCAGAGACTGCATACATGATACAAGAGATGGTCAGAGACTGCATACACAATACAAGAGATGGTCAGAGACTGCAGACATGGTACAAGAGATGGTCAGAGACTGCAGACATGGTACAAGAGATGGTCAGAGACTGCAGACATGATACAAGAGATGGTCAGAGACTGCATACACGATACAAGAGATGGTCAGAGACTGCATACGTACTACAGGAGATTGTCAGAGACTGCAGATATACTACAGGAGATGGTCAGAGACTGCAGATATACTACAGGAGATGGTCAGAGACTGCATACATGATACAGGAGATGGTCAGAGACTGCAGATATACTACAGGAGATGGTCAGAGACTGCATACATGATACAGGAGATGGTCAGAGACTGCAGATATACTACAGGAGATGGTCAGAGACTGCATACATGATACAGGAGATGGTCAGAGACTGCAGATATACTACAGGAGATGGTCAGAGACTGCATACATGATACAAGAGATAGTCAGAGACTGCATACATGATACAAGAGATGGTCAGAGACTGCAGATATACTACAGGAGATGTTTAGAGACTGCATACATGATACAGGAGATGGTCAGAGACTGCATACATGATACAAGAGATGGTCAGAGACTGCAGATATACTACAGGAGATGGTCAGAGACTGCATACACGATACAGGAGATGTTTAGAGACTGCATACATGATACAATAGATGGTCAGAGACTGCAGATATACTACAGGAGATGGTCAGAGACTGCATACATGATACAGGAGATGGTCAGAGACTGCAGATATACTACAGGAGATGGTCAGAGGCTGCAGATATACTACAGGAGATGGTCAGAGACTGCATACATGATAAAAAAGACGGTCAGAGAGTGTGCGGACATGATACAGGAGATGGTCATAGACTGCAGATATGGTACAAGAGATTGGTCAGAGACTGCCGACATGGTACAAGAGATGGTCAGAGACTGCAGATATACTACAGGAGATGGTCAGAGACTGCATACACGATACAGGAGATGGTCAGAGACTGCAGATATACTACAGGAGACGGTCAGAGACTGCAGATATACTACGAGAGATGGTCAGAGACTGCATACATGATAAAAAAGACGGTTAGAGAGTGTGCGGACATGATAGAGGAGATGGTCAGAGACTGCAGATATGGTACAAGAGATGGTCAGAGACTGCCGACATGGTACAAGAGATGGTCAGAGACTGCATACATGATACAGGAGATGGTCAGAGACTGCAGATATTACAGGAGATGGTCAGAGACTGCATACACGATTAAGGAGATGGCAGAGACTGCATACACGATACAGGAGATGGCCCTGAGACTGCATACGATACACGGATGGGGAGATGGCCAGAGACTGCATACATGATACAAGAGATGGTCAGAGACTGCAGATATACTACAGGAGATGGTCAGAGACTGCATACATGATACAAGAGATGGTCAGAGACTGCATACATGATACAAGAGATGGTCAGAGACTGCATACATGATACAAGAGATGGTCAGAGACTGCATACACGATACAGGAGATGGCCAGAGACTGCATACATGATACAGGAGATGGTCAGAGACTGCATACATGATACAAGAGATGGTCAGAGACTGCAGATATACTACAGGAGATGGTCAGAGACTGCATACATGATACAAGAGATGGTCAGAGACTGCATACATGATACAAGAGATGGTCAGAGACTGCATACTTGATACAAGAGATGGTCAGAGACTGCATACATGATACAAGAGATGGTCAGAGACTGCATACATGGTACAGGAGATGGTCAGAGACTGCATACATGGTACAGGAGATGATCAGAGACTGCATACATGGTACAGGAGATGGTCAGAGACTGCATACATGGTACAGGAGATGGTCAGAGACTGCGGAAATGGTACAGGAGATGGTCAGAGACTGCATACATGATACAGGAGATGGTCAGAGACTGCAGATATACTACAGGAGACGGTCAGAGACTGCAGATATACTACAGGAGATGGTCAGAGACTGCATACATAATACAAGAGATAGTCAGAGACTGCATACATGATACAAGAGATGGTCAGAGACTGCATACATGATACAAGAGATGGTCAGAGACTGCATACATGATACAGGAGATGTCAGAGACTTCAGATATACTACAGGAGATGGTCAGAGACTGCATACACGATACAGGAGATGTTTAGGAGCTGATACATGATACAATAGATGGTCAGAGACTGCAGATATACTACAGGAGATGGTCAGAGACTGCATACATGATACAGGAGATGGTCAGAGACTGCAGATATACTACAGGAGATGGTCAGAGACTGCAGATATACTACAATTGATGGTCAGAGACTGCATACATGATTAAAAAAGAGTCAGAGAGTGTGCGGACATGATACAGGAGATGGTCATAGACTGCAGATATGGTACAAGAGATGGTCAGAGACTGCCGACATGGTACAAGAGATGGTCAGAGACTGCAGATATACTACAGGAGATGGTCAGAGACTGCATACACGATACAGGAGATGGTCAGAGACTGCAGATATACTACAGGAGATGGTCAGAGACTACATACACGATACAGGAGATGGTCAGAGACTACATACACGATACAGGAGATGGTCAGAGACTACATACACGATACAGGAGATGGTCAGAGACTGCATACATGATACAGGAGATGGTCAGAGACTGCATGCATGATACAAGAGATGGTCAGAGACTACAGGAGATGGTCAGAGACTGCATACATGATACAAGAGATGGTCAGAGACTGCATACATGATACAAGAGATGGTCAGAGACTGCATACATGATACAAGAGATGGTCAGAGACTGCATACATGGTAGAAGAGATGGTCAGAGACTGCATACATGGTACATGAGATGGTCAGAGACTGCATACATGGTACAGGAGATGTTCAGAGACTGCAGATATACTACAGGAGACGGTCAGAGACTGCATATATACTACGAGAGATGGTCAGAGACTGCATACATGATAAAAAAGACGGTTAGAGAGTGTGCGGACATGATACAGGAGATGGTCAGAGACTGCAGATATGGTACAAGAGATGGTCAGAGACTGCCGACATGGTACAAGAGATGGTCAGAGACTGCAGATATACTACAGGAGATGGTCAGAGACTGCATAAATCATACAGGAGATGGTCAGAGACTGCATACATGATACAAGAGATGGTCAGAGACTGCAGATATACTACAGGAGATGGTCAGAGACTGCATACATGATACAAGAGATGGTCAGAGACTGCATACATGATACAAGAGATGGTCAGAGACTGCAGAAATGGTACAAGAGATGGTCAGAGACTGCAGAAATGGTACAAGAGATGGTCAGAGACAGCGGACATGGTACAAGAGATGGTCAGACTGCGGACATGGTACAAGAGATGGTCAGACTGCGGACATGGTACAAGAGATGGTCAGACTGCATACATACTACAGGAGATGGTCAGAGACTGCATATGTGGTACAAGAGATGGTCAGAGACTGCAGACATGGTACAGGAGATGGTCAGAGACTGCAGACATGGTACAAGAGATGGTCAGACTGCATACATACTACAGGAGATGGTGAGAGACTGCAGATATACTACAGGAGACGGTCAGAGACTGCAGATATACTACAGGAGATGGTCAGAGACTGCATACATGATAAAAAAGACGGTCAGAGAGTATGTGGACATGATACAGGAGATGGTCAGAGACTGCAGATATGGTACAAGAGATGGTCAGAGACTGCAGACATGGTACAAGAGATGGTCAGAGACTGCAGACATGGTACAAGAGATGGTCAGAGACTGCATACGTATTACAAGAGATGGTCAGAGACTGCATACGTATTACAGGAGATTGTCAGAGACTGCATACTTGATACAAGACATTGTCAGAGACTGCAGACATACTACTGGAGATGGTCAGAGACTGCAGACATACTACTGGAGATGGTCAGATAGAAGGATGAGCTCCGGCGTGTTTGCACACCCCACGTGCAGAGCCCCCCAGGAAGTTGGCACTGTGCTGTGCTAATCACAGGCAGCAAAACATTTCCCGATCTCTGCAGCTGTGCAACGGGACAATGTCTCATTGCCTGTGATTAGCGCAATGCTGACTTCCTGGTGGGCTCTGCACATGGGCTGTGTGAAAACGCAGGAACTCATCCTTAGTCAGAGACTGCAGACATGTGCAGACATAATTGGGCTGAAATTGCACAGAACGCACAGCGTGTTCCTGTGTTGTTCAGTGTGAACCTGGACCTGTGACCTGGAACCCACACTTTGCTAACTTGCCTGGAAAGGGGGCATTAGTATGGGCAACTGGAGCAATTTGGCACATCTCTTGTGGGATGCCAAGGGCCATCCCCTCTGTGGCAGACAGCATCTTTAATTTGGGGGGGGAAATATGTGCTAAGGGAGTGAATTTCATATACAAGCTTGCAACATATGTCATAAAGTGCCTAGGAAATATCCTCTCAACCAAAATTACTCAAAGTAAACTGTAAACCGTAGGCATTAACCCCCCCTCTGGAAGGCTCACTTACTTTGCATCAGGACATGTGTCTTCTTGTCAGACGAGCAGCTTTTCTCAGCAGCGTGGGGAGCCCCCCTCCTCCTCTGTGTACACAGGAAACATCACACAGCACAAGGAGGAAGGGGGCGGGGGAGGGCTCAGATCACTCGTCTCACTCTGCAATGATTCAATGTGTGTGTGATGACCAGGCAGCCGGGACTGCAGGGAGAGATGTCAGAAGACTCGGCTCTCTCTCCAACATAAGAAGTGGAGCTCGCGGCTGCGTGCGGGAACGAAAATAGCCGGGAAAGGGTGAGGCATGGGCAAATTAGGCGGCCGCACGGGGCCCCTGACTTTGCGAGGCCTCTGACTTTGCGGGGCCTAAGGCAGCCGCCTAATTTGCCTAATTAGAGAGCCGCCTCTGAGTGCAGGCTCAAATCAAACCAGCAGCTCCAAATCAAACCAGCAGTGCTACATATATATATATATAAATATATATATACAATATACATACACATAGCAAATCAAACACATGCATTGATAATCGTGAATAAATGTTTGATTAAATAAATGCCTATTCCATTTACCCTATCAGTAGTAACGAGAATCTGGTAGGTATTCCAGATGATCCAATAGTGGTAATGTAATGCTGCACATCAGCATGATAAGGTCTCCGAGCAATTACAAAGTCTGGGTAAATTTAGCAACCATAATCCCAGGTTAGTGACAATTAGTGTTGCTCACGAATATTCGCATTGCGAATATTCGCTACGAATATTGCATATTCGAGTATTCGCGAATAACACGAATATCGCGGCGAATATTCGCTATTTCGAATATTCGTATTTTTTCAATTTTTTTTTTTAGAACAGATCACATCCTAGAGATCCCCATCGACGTCTAAAAGCATTGCTGGTATGATTAGAGACCTTGGGCCGAGTAGCTGCAGCGCTCATTTTATATTGCCGAAAAATCGCAATGCAATTATAACGGCAATAGCGATATCCGCGATTATTTTGTATTGTAATATATCACGAATATTCTGAGCCAATCAGAGTGCTCCATTCCGCATTTCTCGAAATTTCGCAATTATTTTGTATTGTGAAATATCACGAATATTCTGAGCCAATCAGAGTGCTCCATTCCGCATTTCTCGAATATTCGCAATTATTGTATATTGTAATATATCACGAATATTCTGAGCCAATCAGAGTGCTCCATTCCGCATTTCTCGAATATTCGCAATTATTGTATATTGTAATATATCACGAATATTCTGAGCCAATCAGAGTGCTCCTTCCGCATTTCTCGAATATTCGCAATTATTGTGTATTGTAATATATCACGAATATTCTGAGCCAATCAGAGTGCTCCTTCTGCATTTCTCGAATATTCGCAATTATTGTGTATTGTAATATATCACGAATATTCTGAGCCAATCAGAGTGCTCCATTCCGCATTTCTCGAAATTTCGCATTCGCATTCGCAATTCGCATTCGCATTCGCAATAGCGAAATTTCGCAATCATTTCATTTCCAAAATATATCACGAATATTCGTATATATATGCGAGATATATCGCGAAATCGAATATGGCATATTCTGCTCAACACTAGTGACAATAGGATTCTTAGCCCCTGCCATGGGCCGTAAGCACAGAGTTAACATGGTGTGGACGATATCATTCTTAGCCCCTGCCACGGGCTGCGAGCACAGGGTGAACATGCTATGCATACTTTCTGGAACAGTAACAATGATTGCAATTTGCAGCAGGTACCCTTTTTTTTATTCTTTTAAAGACAGGAGTGTCACAGCCATAACTTAAACGACAAAGGCTGTAACTGCAGAAAATGTATATATTTTTACAGCAAACACACTTTAGAAGGTACATAAATGGTTATCACTCATTCCGCACATTCTCCATTTCAGTTTGGCTTACCACCTTCAGGCATCAACCTGGTAAGACACGGGATCGACTTTTCCACAGCCGTGGGATGAATGGGCGTACCTAGCCCAATGGACAGTAACATAGGTGAAAGCCCACCCCAAATTGTAAGGTATAAAGTACTGACCCTTGGTATGATGTCCTGTCTGGTACCAGGAGAATGATTTTAGCCCTTGCAGTAACGAGACTGAGAGACGATATTAGGCTGAATCATTCTGCTGTAATATGGCGCGAGCAGTTTCTTTTATAAAAACATACAGAGATTTGTCATTGGTTAATACACTGTTACTGGGCGGACGCCCCCCTTTTGGGTGATGCTGTTAAAATATCATTGGTTAAGAGTTACCGTTATTTATTGCTTAAGTTAGAACTCGTCTCATGATTAAGGCTTGTATATATGTCAACCGCCACAAACTGGTTCTAGAAACCACAAAACTTAGGTCACAAGACATTCAAACTGGACTACTACTATATATGGTCATCACAAGGAATGCTCATGTCATTCTGATATACAGACAGCATATATGCAATATATGGACAACTTATGTTAACCCTTACAATCCCTCTTAGAATCAAAATAATTCTAAATTATGTGGTTCTCCTTCTCTCCTTCTTTTATCATGATACATGTTCAGATAGATTTATTCGAGCTGCTGGGTGGGTGTTGTGGTGTTTGGGAATTTTAACAACTATGCACATTATAAGCCTATAACAAGCATATAAGAGTAAAACAAAAAGAATAATCATAAAGATGGCCAGGGCAGCACTTTTTAACCATGTCAGCATTCCCGCTCAAGGCTTAAGTTTGCAAAAAGGATCCCAGGTTTTGGCAATATTCCTAGCTTCATCTTGTAATTTGTTTACTTCTTTTCGGTGTTGTGCAATTACATCATAATAATCTGGTACTTGATACTTGTGTTATGGAACCAGGTGCAACATCATAATCTTCTGTGTTCTCACATAAACCAGTTAGAGCGGCGCTTATGCTCTCAATGGCTAACTCATGTAATTCTAATTGCTTCCTAATTGCTCTAGTTTCTATGTTTAATTTAGTAATATCATCGGAGTTCTACTCCATTATTTCATCAATAATTCCCGCATATTTATTCACCCTTTTATTAAGTCTATTCCCCACCCACTCCATGAAGGGAAACCATGCCATGATATTTTCCCGGAACAAATCCCGTTTCCCCACGATATTTAAGGGGATATCTGGGGTGCATGCTGGCCTTATAGATGTTTCCCTTATCATCCCTAACACACCCATTATAGGGGATCAGCGATGCAAGGTAACACATCCCTGGGGATCTATGGGAATCCATGGATGGCATGTTTTCCACAACAACAAATGTAAATATTGTTCCCTAAAGCTAAAGGTCGCTTATTGAATATTGACATCATTTTGTCAAAAAGACTGGAAAAGGTTAGATCGCCAATAACTGGCCCACTGGGGAGGTGGGAACTGGAGCTAAGAAAGTTCATTAGAGTGATGTTTAGGGCAGGTTCTGAAGTGTGAAAGAAAGGGCTTTCAATTGAAGTCATTGAAAAGTTAATTTTAGCTTGTTGGCAAACTTCAGCCCCCCTTGTGGAATTCCCCAACCTAAAACACCAGTCTGGGAAATAACTTCTACTCATGATTTGAAAAGTAGGGGTATCATTTGAAAACATTCTTGTGACATTGGTAAGGACGAGGGAGGTGTGTTGTTAAGGAAAGGGGTGAAATTTAGAGGTACTGCCATTAGGGGAATCCTAGTAGTGCTAGGATGGAGCTTGCTACATATCCAACATTTTTCATATCCAGATTTCTGGGCATAGGCATATTTAAACTTTAATAATAACATTTTGTCTGTAAAACCCTCTGAGTTTCTCATTTCTCTTGTGTCTATAATGTGTGTTTATTGGTATTGACCTGTTGTGGAGTGTTGGGATTTCCACAAATGCCCTTTATATGTCCCAAATCTTCAGGGTGATAGATACAGTTAGTTATCAGCCAAACTGGCAGGAATACGATTAGGACAGTCCAAAATAGGAGGCACAAGGCTTTCCCAGAAGTCTGTGGTGAAATAAGCGATGTCATCTTGTCGGAGGTCAGGGCTATCAGCCCTCGTTATTACCTCAGATCCAATTTGTGGGAGGTCGGAGTCATTTGCTCCCGTTAGTACCCCTTGTTGGAGGATTGGGCTTTCCCCTTTGTTTTGGTCATCTGCATCAACCGGTTCTGCTCTCAGTCTTGCTCTCGGGACCAATTTCACTCTGGTGGCATGGATCCAAGTTGGGCTTCCTTCAGTCAACACGGCGGTACGGGTTACGGCCACAATACTTGTTTCTGGACCATAGGCGAAATCCTTGGCCTTCTTATCCTTCGTCAGGTGTTTTACTACCACTACATCTCCTGGTATAAAAGGGTGGGTGTTTTCCTGTGGAAGAGAAGGAAACTTACAGACAATTTTTTGCTCTATCTCATCTAGTTTAGTTATCAATGTCCTAACATAGTGATCCTGTATTTGCTCTAAATCTCCTTCCTGTAAGGCCAGGGGTTTCTTTGCCCATGGGGTGGGAAAGGGTCTTCCCATTAGTATTTCAAAAGGTGACATCTTTAAAGATTTGTGGGGGGTCATTCTAATCTCTGCAAGAATGATGGGTAACACTTCCTTCCATTTGTGGAAGGTTCCTCCAGTAGCCTTCCTTAACTTGTCTTTGAATGTTCTATTCATTCTCTCAACAACCCCTGAACTTTGGGGGTGATATGGGACATGAAATTTCCATTCTATCCTAAGGGCCTTAACTAATTCTTGATTAATCTTTGAAGTGAAGGCCGGTCCCTGATCACTGTTTATCTCTAATGGGCATCCCCATCTGGGAATAATATGTTGAGTTAGAATTCTTGCTACTGTCTTTGCATCCTCAGCCTTTGTGGGATATACCTCTGGCCATCGTGAGAACATGTCCACAATAACCAAAGCATATTCCTGTCTTCCTTTGTCACGGGGAATGTGTGTGAAGTCGATTTGGAGATGAGTGAATGGGGTTGTTGGATACTTGAGTGTGTTGGTGAACTGCCCGATTAGGGTTGTTAGGATTTGCCCGGAGGCATGTGATGCACCTCTGTACAAACCCAGCTACTAACTTGTCAACGTCTGTAATGTAAAAATCATTTTTAAGCAACAGTAGCGTTGTAGCTTTACTGTTGTGGCCTACCCCATGGTACTGGGCTATAAAAAGTGGTGCACTAGCTGTGGGATGCATGGTTTCCCCTCTTTGCAAATTAGTCCACTCTTTGGACTCTTTTGCAACACTGGATAACACCAGTCATTTAGATCTGTGTCACTTGCCGAGTACTGGAGTTCCACTATCATTTGTGTGTCATCTAACAAGGGTGGTGTTAGTACGGCCATTTGTAGAGTAGCTGGTTTTTGTAGTGCGGCTTCCTTTGCTGTTCTATCTGCCAAGGCATTGCCCCTGGAAATCGGATCTCCGCCCCCGTGTGTGCCCTACAATGTAGTATGGCTATCTCTGAAGGTAGGTGGACTGCAGCTAGTAGATCATTGATCAACTGGGAGTGAGAAATTCTTTTCCCATCCGCTCCTATGAACCCTCGTCTGGCCCAGATAACGCCGTGGTCATGGACCACGGAGAAGGCATACTTTGAGTCTGTATAAATGGTGACAGGCTGTCCCTCGAACAACTGGCATGCTCTGGTCAAGGCTATCAGCTCGGCAGCCTGAGCTGACTGATAGGGGATGGGTTTTGCTTCATGTATGCAGTCAGGTAAACTTACAACGGCATATCCTGCGTTGTATGTGGTGTCATTTGGTCTTGTGCATGACCCATCCACAAACACAACATGTGAATCTGGTATGGGCAGGGTTGCCATGTCTAGTCTAGGGGAAGTCTCTGTTGTTACAGAAGTCAAACAATCATGGTCTTGTGGAATGTCATCTGTCTCACCTTTCAATCCCAATAATGCATTTAAGATAGGGGCAGGGCCTGCATTTGGGGAACAGTATCTGATTGACAAGGATGTGTTTCCTAAGAGGATGACTTCGTATCCACTTAGACGTTGGGCTGACATATGCTGGGTGTGTATCCCTCTTAGAAGATGGATGACATGATGGGTAGTGTAAAGTGTGGTGGGGTGGCCCAGGGTGAAAACTACTGACATTTCCACCACCATTGCACATGCCGCTAGGGCTCTCAAACAAGCGGGCATACCTTGTACGGAAATTGGCATTACCTTCGAAAAAAAAGCTACGGGTCTAAACTTTCCTCCGTGTTCTTGTGTCAGTACCCCCGCCATGGTTTTACAGTTGTCCCTTGCATATAGCTGAAATGGCTTTACATATTCAGGCAGGCCCAAAGCAGGACTACACATCATTGCTAACTTCAACTTTTCAAAAGCTTTTAACATTTCTTGTGACCATATTATATTTTTTGGTTTGTCTGACAGTGTACATTGCCTCAAAATGTTGTCATAGTAAGAACAGTCCGGTATCCACTGTCTGCAGTAATTTATCATACCCAGAAAAGATAGCATTTCTTTCTGAGTGATTGGGTTGACCAGGCCCATGACAGATTGGATACGGCTAGGACTGATTTTCCTACTCCCTTGACTGAGGACAAAACCAAGATATTCAACTTCCTGTTTACACCATTGTAACTTTTTGGGTGAAACTTTGTGCCCACATTCATATAACCAACCTAACAACGATAAACAATCTTCCCTGCAGGCCTCCTGTGACAGATTACAAACGAGGAGATCATCCACGTATTGTAACAGGACGGAACCTTGGGGGGGGTGCCAGGGTTTTAATGTAGCTTGGAGGACTATGCTGTACACTACAGGTGAATCAGCATATCCCTGGGGCATACGGCACCAGGTGAGTTGTCGACCCTCGAAGGTGAATGCAAACATAGGCCTAGTGTCCTCGTGTACTGGTATACTGAAAAAGGCGTTTTTCAAATCAATTACAGAAAAATAGGTGGCTTGTGCAGGGATGGAGGAAAGGAGAGAGGTGACATCTGGCACTATCGGGGCAAGAGGGATGATTAAATTATTTATAGCCCTTAGGTCTTGAACAAATCTGACACTACCGTCTGGTTTGGAAACAGGGTTGATAGGGGTACTATATGCAGAGCAGATAGGGGTCAAGATTCCCTTCTCTAAAAAGTCCTGTATCATAGGTCTGATTCCATCTAGTTTCTCTTTTGACAAAGGGTATTGTTTATGAAACACTGGTTGAGCACCTGGTTTCAGGGTAGCCCGATAGGGGGTACAATCAATGAGACCGGTGTCAAAATCGTTCTGTGACCATATGCCGTTATCAACGGTGAGTAGTTCATCGGAAAGCGGTAGACTGACAAAAATGGGACGGGTTATAGGTATCACCTTAGATTCCACACTGAGTCCGTCCGGACCCGAGTGGATACTAAGTTTAGTTTTCCAAAAAGATCCCTTCCTAGCAAATTTACCGGACAACCAGGGATAATCTTGAAAACATGATTCATGACAAATGTTCCATCTGGAGTATGGACAGGGAGCAAAGTTGTTTCATAGGTTTTGGTGGTTATCCCATTTATTCCCATTGAAGGATCAGACCTTTTCAGGGGACCTTGGTATTGATCCCTGCACAGAACACTTGTATTTGCCCCTGAGTCCACCAACATTTTAACATACCTCCCTTGGACTAGAAGTGCAATAAATGGTGATTCTTCCCAACTGTCAGTGATCTGTGCAAAGGCCTGGGAGCAATCCTCCGGGCCTCGTCAACGTGGGTGTTGAGTCCAGTCTATGTCAAATCTAGGTTGGGTATTTGTCTTGGTCAGGCCAGGGTTCTGGTCTTGGGAATTGGCCCTTCTGTCAGGTAGGGGGCAATTTCTGGCCCAATGGCCGGAACGGCCGCAATTGTAACAAGGTCGGTCCTGTGCGTTTCTATTCATGTGATCCCTGTCCATGTTACTGCGATTAAATGACTGTCCCCTCTCTGGTCTCCTACCTCTGGTTTGTCTATAATTGTCAGGGTTTCTTCTTCCCTGATAATTATGAGTAGAAACAGTGGGTTTCTTTACATCGAAGACCCCTGCTGCTTCTTTTTGGTGGAGATGTTCTTCAAACTGTTTTTCCGTATCAGAGGGCCATGTTGACACAGCTTGTTTAACTGTGAGACTAATGTGTGATGAGAGGTTACTAATAAAAGTGGAAATGAGCAATTGTTCATTATCCGCTTTTGGGAGACCGGCATCTTCCGTCCAGCATTTCACAAATCTTTTCCAGAATTCAAGTACTCCTTCTCGGGTTTCTGTTTGCAAGAAACAGCAACAGGAAGGGAGGATCGGGACTTGAAAACTTCTATCATATGTGCCTCTAATTCTACCCACATTTGCTTCTGCCCCTCTTCCGTATTCAAAGGGTAAGTATTTGCAGTTTGCTTTGCGAGGTCCATGATACTGATAGCAGGAACCTTATCCCATTTCCATCCGGAATGGGTTTCTACAATTCCATCAACTATCAGTCTCATATCTTCCTGTGTGAAATTCCTCCCCTTGCATGCCTTCTTTAGATAACTTATGCAACCTTTTGGTGCTATATTGGGTTTGGGGCAATGTTTTAAAATCCTATTAATATCTTCAATATCCATAGGCTTTTTCAATAACTGATCCCCAACCGTCATAAAAGGCATATGGGTCACGTTTCTTGTGGTCCCTGACCGATTACGATTGGGACTGAGAATTTCTCTGAGTCTTGTACTATTTATAAAATCTACCACTGCTGACCCTGTGGTCCCACCACTAGCTCCCCTATTTTCATCTGGATCCTCCCCCTCTGATCCCTCCTGTCCTGAACTGTCGGGTATCAGAACTGAAGGGGCTGAAGTTTGGACTGTTGGTATTTGAACTGTAAGAGTAGAGGACTGCGTGGGCATTGGTTGTTGGGATCCAGGGTGTATTGGGGCAGTAGGAGCGGGACGATTTTGGTTATTTCCAACTACTCCTGAAATTATTTCTTCTTCAGTGAATTGTGGATATAGGGCTTGGTATTTGGGGGGTGGAATGGGGTTTATGCCAGAAGTTCCCTTCTTAATACATAATTTCTCTAACTCATATCTTTTTGAGTGATCTATGGGTTTGGGGCGTTTAGAATTGGGTCTGGGTCTATCATACCAATAGGGGGCAACTTCTAACCATTGCTCCCCCCCATGTCTCATATAATCCTGGTCCCATTGTGGGTCCGGACCATAATATGGCCATGCGCTTTGATCTCCTAAACACAGTCCCTTCACCATATCCAAATGGAACAGGTCATTTGCCCCGTCCCTAGGGAAGGGTGAACAACTGTGTAATCCCTCTGTCCATCCCGCTATATTATCCACCCAGGGATTAATAAGAAAATAATCCGTGCCTCCTACTCGGGCAACATATTCTTTGCAGGTTTCTTGGACATTGGGGGAGGGTAGGAGGTAATTTTACTATGTTTGGTCCCCATTGGTTCAAACAACGGCGTTCGTCAGTGAGATAAACACACCCTAATCTGTGACCAATTGTAGTATCAACACAATCAAAATCGTCGTGCCAATCACACTGGAAGCACGACCCCACTTTGCTTGGATTAAATATGGTACAAATCTTATTGGGAATTCTAACTATTGCCTGGATAATAGAATTCTTATAGGTATTATCAATATTTTGCAAAATGTAAGTAACTCGTAGTTCTTTATCTTTACATAACTGGCAGGTCATTTGTAGTAGAATATTGGTTTTGATATATATTCACAATGAAAATGTATTGTGTTTTGGTGCCTAAGTGCTCAGTCTATGTTACGTGCCAATCGGTATGCAATTTCACTGTATGTTGGCAGATTGCATGCTGATTGTAAGCTAACAGATCTGCCAGACAGAGATCTGTGTGTGTGTGTGGTTCAGCAGACCAGTCTGCGGACAAGCTGTTGGGTGGTGGCAGGCTATAGTTTATTGTGTGCCTGGTGTGTGGGTGTGGGGACAGTGGAAATGGTGATTAACACTGGGATTCAAGCTTACAGGATAGCTGGAGGAACACTAGAAGTGTGTAGTAATTGCTAGACTGTGTCCCAACCCTTAGTGTGCACCAGATTGTATGTAAGATTTGTATCTGCTTGTGTGTGGTCAGCTAGTTGGATTGGGGTGGAGTCTCCCTCTAGTGGTGGTCAAAGATAATGCGGGCTGTGAAGTATCACAGCCAGTCTTACGTGCTTAGTAGAAATTCCTTCTTATTCTTTTAGTTCCTCATATAGCCCTGTCACGAGACGCTCGCTTGTGGTTAGAAATTTGCCACTGACAAGTGTGATCGTGACAGGTTGTCTTTCTGGAAAATTTACCCTGCAACCTAAATACTGTTTTACTTTCTTTGGGAGGGATTATTAAAACTAACTTGGCAGATTTTTAAATTCCACTCAGTTATATTAAATACTAAACAAATTTTACATCAAGGACAAGTTATACAGATTACACAGACGCCTGGCTCAGTATCACTTGCTTTCATCAACCGTGGGTCATATAGCTTTCGCCTAGCCACGGAGATGGGGCGTCTTATACGTTTGCCAAACACGTCTCAAAGCAGTCCTTGGCTTAGCTCACCTTCTAAGCACTTGTACCGCACAAACAGATAATTTCTTATTACTTTAAAATTCTTAATACTTTAAACAACAATATATTACTTAATACTTTAAACATCAATATTTTAGGCGATCATACCAAGGGTATATCTATGTCTCCCTGAGACTTATCTTATCTGGACATCTGGACATCCCTGATGTCTTATCCAAAACCCTTACACGTCGTGTCCTAGACACGATTCTTATCACAGTCCCCGACTGAGAATTATTAGGAATACAGGAATTGATCCGAGCCTTCCGACAGACGAAAGGAGATCCCTGCACCCCGGAAGAGCCCCCAAACTGAAAGCCCACCCCAAATTGTAAGGTATAAAGTACTGACCCTTGGTATGATGTCCTGTCTGGTACCAGGAGAATGATTTTAGCCCTTGCAGTAACAAGACTGACACGATTATAGGCTGAATCATTCTGCTGTAATATGGCGCGAGCAGTTTCTTTTATAAAAACATACAGAGATTCAAAGGAAATACACAAATACATGTCTTAACATCATTGGTTAATACACTGTTACTGGGCGGACGCCCCCCTTTTGGGTGATGCTGTTAAAATATCATTGGTTAAGAGTTACCGTTATTTATTGCTTAAGTTAGAACTCGTCTCATGATTAAGGCTTGTATATATGTCAACCGCCACAAACTGGTTATAGAAACCACAAAACTTAGGTCACAAGACATTCAAACTGACTACTACTATATATGGTCATCACAAGGAATGCTCATGTCATTCTGATATACAGACAGCATATATGCAATATATGGACAACTTATGTTAACCCTTACAGCGTTCATATACACAGTGAGGATGCAATGATCTCTTGTACCATGTCTTCAGTCTCTGACCATCCCTTGTACCACGTCTGCAGTCTCTGACCATCTCTTGTACCACATCTGCAGTCTCTGACCATCCCTTGTACCACGTCTGCAGTCTCTGACCATCCCTTGTACCACGTCTGCAGTCTCTGACCATTCCTTGTACCACGTCTGCAGTCTCTGACTATCTTCTGTACCACGTCTGCAGTCTCTGACCATCTCTTGTACCACGTCTGCAGTCTCTCACCATCTCCTGTACCACGTCTGCAGTCTCTGACCATCCCTTGTACCACTTCGGCAGTTTTCCTGACCATCTCTTGTACCACGTCTGCAGTTTTCCTGACCATCTCTTGTACCACGTCTGCAGTCTCTGACCATCTCCTTGTACCACGTCTGCAGTCTCTGACCATCTCCTTGTACCACATCTGCAGTCTCTGACCATCTCTTGTACCATGCCTGCAGTCTCTGACCATCTCCTGTACCACGTCTGCAGTCTCTGACCATCCTTTGTACCACGTCTGCAGTTTTCCTGACCATCTCTTGTACCACGTCTGCAGTTTCTGACCATCTCTTGTACCATGTCTGCAGTCTCTGACCATCTCTTGTACCATGTCTGCAGTTTCTGATCATCTCTTGTACCATGTCTCCATTCTCTGACCATCTCTTGTATCACGTCTGCAGTCTCTCACCATCTACTGTACCACGTCTGCAGTCTCTCACCATCTCCTGTACCACGTCTGCAGTCTCTCACCATCTTCTGTACCACGTCTGCAGTCTCTCACCATCTCCTGTACCACGTCTGCAGTCTCTGACCATCCCTTGTACCACGTCTGCAGTCTCTCACCATCCCTTGTACCACGTCTGCAGTTTCTGACCATGTCTTGTACCACGTCTGCAGTTTCTGACCATCTCTTGTACCACGTCTGCAGTCTCTGACCATCTCTTGTACCATGTCTGCAGTCTCTGACCATCTCTTGTACCATGTCTGCAGTCTCTGACCATTTCCTTGTACCACGTCTGCAGTCTCTGACTATCTCCTTGTACCACGTCTGCAGTCTCTGACCATCTCCTGTACCACGTCTGCAGTCTCTGACCATCTCTTGTACCATGTCTGCAGTCTCTGACCATCTCTTGTACCATATCTGCATTCTCTGACCATCTCTTGTACCATGTCTGCAGTCTCTGACCATCTCTTGTACCACGTCTGCAGTCTCTGACCAACTCTTGTACCACGTCTGCAGTCTCTGACCATCTGTTGTACCATGTCTGCAGTCTCTGACCATCTCTTGTACCATATCTGCATTCTCTGACCATCTCTTGTACCATGTCTGCAGTCTCTGACCATTTCCTTGTACCACGTCTGCAGTCTCTGACCATCTCAGGTACCATGTCTGCAGTCTCTGACCATCTCTTGTACCACGTCTGCAGTCCCTGACAATCGTCTACAAACCATGGGATAGATTTATGGCATTCATATTTAAATATTTTTTACTAGTAATGGCGGGGATCATTGATTTTTTAGCAGTACTGCAACATTGCAGCGGACACATCGGACACCTAATTGAGTTCTGTAAGCAACACCTTATTTTCTGTCAGTGCCCCCCCCCCGAGACTAGACTCTGGATCCGCCCTTGCTGGACAGCGCCTATGGATATGAGTATGTACCTATAATAACGAATTTCAGCTGCAAAAATAAACTTGCTGTGTATTACTAAAGCAATAACATGTATAAGAAAACAAAAAATTGCGCTAGAAATAGTTACCGTAGATATAAGTAGTAGACAAATCATTGGACAAACAAAAAAATATATTAATGAAAATGCATCATTAAAATAATGACATCAGTTAATCCCATATGGTGCTCGGTGCTCAAAAGATGTCTCCTACAGATTGGTGCTCGGACTGGGTGCCCCACACGTACACTCACCATTGGATATGGACCACCTATCTCTAGTGTGGTCTTATGCACATGTGGGGATACCCCGAATGGTTAGGATGACTTCTTGGGAGTAAAGATGTGCCTCATAAGGATGAATGGGGATAAGAGCAAAAGGAGAGCCTCATTGCGCAATGCCGTATTAAAATGTATTGGTTCCACAAAAGTTTAAAAAGTTACACTTACATTGCTGAGTGCCTGATAGTCCTGGCACCCGGCGTATGTAGCAGGCGATTATATAAAGGGTAATCGCCCCTAAACGGATGAGCCCCTTGTTGGCATCCTGGTGCATGATTCCCAGGGGTATTTTGGTAACGCGATGATGCGATATTACCTCGAAGCTTCAGTACCTAGGTACATCTGTGCATGTGAGAGTTTCCATAAGCAAGCACTCATGAAGGCTCCTAAGGTACGGGTTAAGTATCTTCATATGCATTGTGTTTTTTCACTTTGCAAAGTGAATGAGGAAAAATAAAGTAAAAATTCACTTTGCAAAGAATACCCATTCAAGTGCAAGGAAAATAAAGAAAACAGGATCTTTGCCTACATATGATTGGATGATTGCAGTCAACACTGCTTCACCTCATTCACTAAGCTATGTGAATTTACTGTTTCTAAATTGTTTGTTTGTGAAGTGATTTTTTTTTCATTTAGTTTAGTGAACCGGGTAAAGTTATGTGGACTTCAATCATCCAATTATGTGTGAGCAAAAATATATTTTTTTTTTTCTTTGGAAATTATTGGGTATTCTATGCAAAAATGAACTCTCCCTTTCCTGAACCTGGTGTCACCTGGTGTGGTAAAACATGGTGTTATCACCCCCCCCCCTATTCTCTGCTAAGTGAACTCTCCCTTTGTTTAACCTTATTCCAGGGTTTAACTCTAGGAGCCAGTTAAAAAAGTTAGGAGCCAGAAAACGCGTCCCGTCCCGACGAGCTCGCGCACAGAAGAGAACTCATACGTGAGTAGCGCCCGCATATGTAAACGGTATTCAAACCACATGTGAGGTATCGCCGCAATCGTTAGAGCGAGAGCAATAATTCTAGCTCTAGACCTCCTCTGTAACTCAAAACGTGCAACTTGTAGATTTTTTTAAACGTTGCCTATGAAGATTTTAAAGGGTAAAAGTTTGACGCCGTTGTAATTAGAGGGAAGGAGATAGTGAAAAATGACATTAGAATTGCTGTTTAACTTGTAATGCCAAACAGCCATCACCAGATGGTGGCAGCTCACAGAAGGAAGAGCTTGGGACATCACAAGGCCGCAAAGCCGCGGCCTCAATTACCGGCCGATCACGCGGCGGGGGAGGTGGGGGCGCAAGGAGACACAGGATCCTGTGCCTCAGTGCTCCCCCACCTCCCCCGCTGCACGATCGCGGCGGGCTCGCGGCGGCCGGTAATTGAGGCCGTGGCTTTGCAGACTTGTAGGCTGCAAAGCCGCGGCCTTAATTACCAGCCGCCACGGGCGCCAGGTCACAATTTCTGGTCGCGATTGCGACCTGGCGCCCGGATAGTGTCGACCCCTGCCTTATTCATTAATAAGTGAAAATGTATGTAGCCAAGTCCTGTGTCCCCTTTGGTCTATTGAGAACCTCCAGAGTTAGGGATAGGTGACATACTTCTATATATAGTGGGTTACAAGGCATGGTGGGTGTAATGCAAGGTAAATTCATGGGCGCCAGACACTTCTTGAATGCAAAGAGATTTTTGTCTCTTAAAATGAACTGTGGAGAGAGGGTTAGGGCCAGGACACCCTTTAGTAGTTGCAATGTTAACTTGCTGACTCAGAGACTTCTATAGGTAGACAGCCATGCAGGGAAAGGCACCCTGCCGGACACCACATCTGCATGTGTAGACACGCTGTCTCCCATGGCAACAATCTTGAACAAGATTACCAAGAACTCTTTCACTTTCTCTGCAATCTCCTCTTGTAAATCTTCACTCAACTGAGCTCCCAGTCTCTCTCTCTCTCGCTAGTGAAATGGAAAAAATGTGGTGTAAAACTGCGCTAATTAAATAAGACCGTAAATATGGATAAGTGAACGTTGCTGTGATGCAAAATGTTAAGCTGCGATTTGCTGCGTAATACAAACAAAATTGGAAAAGGAAAAGAATCGCGCTAAAACCTGATAAACGATGTGCATAAATAATATGACAATTAACAAATAAACATTCTCATATGTTAATATAAAGTATAGATAAAAATCTATATGTCACGTGATATAGTGAATGAGTCCTCATAGGTTAGAAGCCGGATTGTTTTCCAAAAAAGAGGGCTCATAGATCAAATGATCAAAAAAAAAAAACAACAGAAAGTCCAAAAAATCTGTGACCAAAGAAGAAGAAAGAAATTCAGATCCTCCTCCACCCATGTGAGAAAGTCCTAAATGGTGTAGTCTTGTGTGATATACATATGGTATTGATGATAGGTGACAATCCAACCAATGGAGGACTCCACCGAAAGAGCACACAGATCTGCTTACCAGATCGTGATAGTCCCTTAATTACAGGGGACCCCATGTTGCATATAAGATAATGCAAACTGCTGGGCTTAACGAGATACAGGCAGCCTGGTGTAGGTCATCTCCTCATTCCAATTCTCCAAATGATGGTAATCACATATACATGAAAACAGACAAAGGAATGCCTCGATCGTGTAAAACCCTTTAAAATGTTATTAATAAATAATCATATGTGTTAAAAACTCACGGGCGCCAGATTCCAATGTACCCCATACTCATTCACATAGGGTGGTGGTTTGGGGTCTATGAGCCCCCTTGTTAAAGGGGGCTTCCAGATTCCGATAAGCCTCCCGCCCGCAGACCCTGACAACCAACAGGTTGTCAGGAAGAGGCCCTTGTCCTTATCAACATGGGCACAAGTTGCTTTTGGGTGGGGGTGCACAGCTCCTGACCCCAAATCACCCACCCCTCCATGTTGAGGGCATGCAGCCTGGTACGGTTCAAGAGGGGGGTGCTCGCTCTTCCTCACCCCCTTTCCTGACCTGCCAGATTGTGCTTGGATAAGGGTCTGGTATGGATTTTGAGGGGGGCCCCATGCCGTTTTTCGTAGAGTTCCCCCTAAAGATTCATACCAGAACATGTTCCCAAAAAAGTTTAGCCTAGGCCAGGGCTGTCTGGTTCTTTGTTGGAACCACCACCACGAACATAGTGCAGTGGTCAACAAAGACCAGGGCACAGCGACACCCTAACAAGGAGCTGGAGATTGTCAGGAAGTCTATTGTGACCAACTCCAAGGGCTCTGAGGTGGTAATGGCCATTCGGGAGGAGATTAATGCAAATAACAGGATTCACGTTCCCGACAAGCCTTCTGGACCCCATATAAGTATCTTTGGACCAAGGCCTAGGTTGGCTCAGAAGTGCCCACTTACAGCATGCAGCACTTGACAGATTTGAAGAATGTGCAACTGGGGGACAAAAATTTGCACTATGGCTCGCTGTTCAGTAGGAATGTGAGCCCAATGGTAGAGCACACTGTTTTGCTTTTGACCCAATCCCACTGTCTTAGGGTCACACTCACTGTGTTGGACAGTCTCTGTCATTCCAGGAAAGTCTGCAAGGACAATCTTCACCAACTCTGCACCTGCATTATATCAGGGTCTTTTTGTTGGATCAGAGCAAATTCTTGTGGGTCCTGCCTGGAGTGCTGTGACCTGCTCCTCGAGGTAGCATAAGGAGGTTGCCATAAAGAAGATAGGGGCTACCTCCACATCCTCTTGGCTGGATGTACGTCCTCCCCTGGACGTTCTACCAGATAGGGCATCCGCATGTCCGTTAAGTTTTCCTGGGTTGTGGCAAAACTTGTATTTGAATCATGCTAGTTGGGCAACCCACCTTTGCTCCAAAGCCCCTAGTTTATCTGTCTCTAGATAGGCAAGGGGGTTCTTGTCCATGAAAACCTCTATTTTGACCCCTGTGAGGTATTCTGAGAACTTTTCAGTGATGGCCCACACTAGGGCCAGCAACTTCAGTTTGAAGGAGCCATAGTTCTAAGAAATCCTCTCTGTGGGCCAAGGACCACAGCTCTTATAGGCGATCTCGCTCTCACACTCGTCCTGCTCCTGACCCAGAACAGCCGGAAAGGGTTTTGAGTAGCCCGCATATGCCAGTATGAGTGTTGATGTTAGCTTTTGTTTGAGAGCTTCAAAGTCCCGTTGAGATTTTTGCCATTGGAACTGAATTGAGGGTGACAGTCCCCATTACTATTGGGTAGTATGGCAGCTCAGTAGCTGTGTGAGAGGGGTGGCAATTTGTGCGAACTTGGGTATGAACCATCGATAATATCACATCAGCCCCAGGAAAGAGAGCAAGTGACAGTTTTTGGTGGATGCCAATCCTGTACGGCCCAAACTTTGGCTGGGTCCAGGGAGACCCCCACCCGCTTCAGACTCATGGAGCGGAACTTAAATCCTGACTGTGCTAGGCAGGCGAACACTCAGTCCAGGTGTTGGACGTATTTCTTAAAGGTTTTTGAATTTTTTTATCTTCCAGGTAGACTAACACAGTCTCAAAGTTGCCAGGCATCTCTCCATCAAGTGCTGGAACTTACTGGGAGCATTACTTAATTAAATTCAAACAGTCCCACAGATAAAGGCAGTCTTTTCATTGTGTTGGTCCCCCACAGGGACTTGCCAGTAGCCGCTCACCAGATCAAGGCTGGAGGAATACTTGGCTTTTCCCAGTGCCATGAGTGACTCCTCCACCCTGGGTAATAGGCAGGCATCCTGGTGGGTGCAAGCATTAAGTCCACACAGAATCGTAGTCTCCCTAATGAGCCCTAATGGGCAAAGACCAGACTACCTATTGGAGAGGTGCCATGAGTAACTTGTGCTAAGTGGGTGTACAGAAAAAAAACACTTGTTCAGGCTGTTTCCAATATGTACCTGCCTAAGACAATAGGCACTGCTGAACTTACTGGGCTGCAGGTCACAATAACCCATACTCACTCTACAACCTGGTCATCTATCTAAATTTTCACCCAGGTAACACTTTCCACCAGGATGGGCAAGTTATTGGCCTCCTTGAGGGACAGTCAAGAAGGGTCCAACTTGTCCCAAACCGCTGGGCATTGAACTCGTATTTTATGACAATGGCCTCAGATCCCATGCTGATCTGGCAAGGGACCTCTTGCCCATTGACTAGGGCGTTCACTACTGGACTCAGTAAGACCATGGCCTCTGATCTAATGGGACTGATGGTCCCAGGGGTCATCCCTCTGCCCTTGGAGCCACTACTTTAACCGTGGCCTGCTGGTACCCTTGTACTAGGCGAATCACAGTTCTTGGCTATACATGTCCAAAGCAGCCACACTGCCAGCACTTCCAGTTCTTCCCCGGGTTTGCCCACAATGGATTCATGCCTTTAAAGCAGTGGCGGCTGGTGAGTTTTTCTTTTGGGGGGGGGGCGGCAAATAAAGAACACCCCTGTGGCGTAGCATGACCCTGAAATAACACCCCCCGTGCGATCCGACACTTACCCACGGGGCTGTGGTGTCCTGGAGTGCGGGCAGCGGCTGCCGTGGCTCCGGTGTCCACTCCTCCAGCTTTCTCCGATGTGTGCCTCCTCCTCCGCCTAGGTGCTAGGCATCCAATAGGATCAGTGGAAACAAATGTTAGATAGCGCAGGATTATCAGAGCATAGACAACAATGGCCCATGAATTTAAAATATATAATAATTAATTAATGAGGTAATAAAATGAAAATTAATTAATAATGTTAGTCCATATAGTCCAAGAGTAACACTAGCGGCAGCAATCCCAAAGCAGAAGCAGGCTCTGAAAATGTGTACAAAAGAGAAAGAAGGATGCGCCAATCTAAGTGCAGTAAAATAAGAACTTTTAATGAAATTGTGTAGACAAACAGCCAAATGGCTACTCACAAAATGTAGGAGATGTCAGGCATATATATAGTATTATGGTTCGTTTTCACTTTCACTTAGGTGTCAGGCAGATTCTGGTCCCACAACAAGGTCTTTCAGCAAACAGAGGAGCCGATGGTAGAGCATTCCAATAGGCCGATCAACCATAGGGGATGTGCAAGCCGCCGTATGAGACGGCGTGCGTCTCAGAGTGGACCGCAGAGCAGGGTCGTCGCACCGGAAGTGACGTGGCATATGGGAACGAACCCGAATCGGATTACGCGTTTCACAGCTCCGCTGTTTCCTCAGATCCATCAGATCTGAGGCTGAAGCGTTTTAGAGCCTCTGGCTCTAATCAGGTGCTTCAAAAAAACACCCCCGCTGCATTTAAATTTATGGTCCGGTGCCACTGATATGTAGATCAGGGGCCGGATGCATGGATAGGGGAGGCGGCACCTGTGAGCCCTCTATGGACTGCTTTAAAGTGATTGGCCGAATCCTGCTTGAATATGAACATGTCTTGTTTCAAGGAAGCCACGTCCTGTGCATGCTCCCTTAACCACTTCAAAACAGGGCATTTTCACCCCCTTCCTGCCCAGGCCAATTTTCAGCTTTCAGCGCTGTCAGGCCTCCGAATGACAATTGCGCAGTCATGCAACACTGTACCCATATGAACTTTTGATAATTTTTGATAATTTTTTTCCCACAAATAGAGCTTTCTTTTGATGGTATTTGATCACGTCTGCGGTTTTATTTTTTGCGCTATAAACAAAAAAAGACAGACAGTTTTGAAATAAAAAAACACAATATTTTTTACTTTTTTCTATAATAAGTATCCCAATTTTAAAAAAAAATAATAATTCCTCCTCAGTTTAGGCTGATATGTATTTTTCTACATATCGCAATAAGCATATATTGATTGGTTTGCGCAAAAGTTATAGCACCTACAAAATAGGGGATAGATTTATTGCATTTTTATTATAATTTTTTTTACTAGTAAAGGCGACGATCAGCGATTTTTGTCAGGACTGTGAGATTGCGGCGGACAGATCAGACAGTTTTGACACTATTTTGGGACCATTGACAATTATACAGCGATCAGTGCTATAAATATGCACCGATTCCTGTATTATTGTCACTGGCAGGGAAGGGGTTAACGCTGGGGGGCGATCAAGGGGCTAAATGTGTTACCTAGGGAGTGATTCTAACTGTGGAGGGAGGGGACTGACTGGGAGAGGTGACCGATCGGTGTTCCTATATACAAGGAACACACAATCAGTCTCCTCTCCCCTGACAGGACGTGGATCTGTGTGTGTATATGGATCTCAGTGCCCAAATGAATGAGGTTTAACAAGAAAATAGTCTGTACAGGAGTATAGAGGAGGAGAGTAAGGTCACTCTGGGGTCATACTATAATGGGGTGGGTGAGAATATATAATTTTCTTAGTCTAGCGGCCATACACAAATACTGGTTTAATGGGAATAAGGAACCATTGTTCTTTTTCTCTGTAAGAAAGAACAGAAAGTACATTGTGTTCTGTAAATTACCTCAGCGACTAGTTAATTTCAGACATTGATTTCCGCAGTATATTATTCTACAGGCCAACATGACTGCTCTGTGATTGATTACTAATTTAATGGTTATTTAACATCAGACAATTCAATAAGCCTTTTGTGGTCTCTGACATATACAGGAGAAGGTATAACTGACTACTGATACTTGTATAGAAGACTTCTCAGTTCTTTAACACACATGGATAGCATCTCATTGTATGAACACAATTAAATCAAAAGGATTGCAAGCTGCTTTACTTTAAAGTGACACTAAGTAAAAAATAAAGGATATTCAGGTATGTCTTCTTAATTAGAAAAATTACCTTCTAATGCTCTCAGCCTCCTCCAATTTTTTTTATTAGAGCTTGATTAGAGCCTGATTCTCAAATTGGCTTCAAAATGGGGTGGGCTTGGAGTGTAGAGCACTGCGCCCTGAGCCCATTCAGTTTTGTGACATTATTATATTATTATTATTATTATACACGATTTATATAGCGGGCCCTGCTCGTAGAACTTACATTCTAAAGGGAGGGGATGGTAGTACAAAAGGTAATAGCTGCGGAGAATGATTTGATAGGGGTGGCTCAGGGACAGTGGTTAGGTGGGTGTGGGATAGGCTTCCCTATTTTTTAGGGATCTCCTAAAGGTAGAGAGGTTAGTGGCTGATCGGACATACCGGGGAAGGGCGTTCCCGAGGATGGGAGAGGCTCTGGAGAAGTCCAGAAGGCGAGCATGGGAGGAGGTAACAAGGGAGCTAGAGAGCAGGAGGTCCTGGGAGGAGCGGAGGGGACGATTTGGGCAATATCTGCGGATGAGGTTGGTGATGTTGATGGGGGCTATGTTGTGAATGGCCGTGTATGTTGTGGTTAGCATTTTGAATGGGGTAGGGGAAGTCAGTGAAGAAATTGGCAAAGAAGAGCAGCAGTCATGGATCGGTTACTGAGGTGTATTAGTCTAGCAGCAGAATTCATAATAGACTGATGAGGGGATAGCATTCGTAAGGGTAGGTCATTAAGGAGAGAGTAGGCATGTGCAAAAGTGAAAAATGTGTTTCGTTTCGTTTCGTTTCAATTCGTCATTTAATAAATTTCGTTAAGTTAGGTTCGTTACATGTGTTGAATTCGTTTTCGGAATTCGTTCGTTTTCGACCGAATTTCGAAAAATCCGGTCGAAATCGAAAATATTTCGACCGTTTTTCGAATTCGTTCATTTTCGACCGAATTTCGGGAAAAAACGGTCGAAATCGAAAATATTTCAACCAGATTAGAAAACAAATAGTCTCTTTTCGAATAGAATTTTTTTCGAATTAAATCCGAAAATATTTTTTTTTTTTTTTTTTTTCGAATTCCGATCGAATTTAGTCCGCGGGTATTCGATTCGGAATTCGAAAAAAAAAATTTTTCGATTTCGACCATTTTTTTTTTCGAAATTCGGTCGAAAACGAACGAATTCCGAAAACGGTCGAAATTTTTCGCTAATATAGCAATTCGGGAATTCGTATGCATCCGAATGTCCGAATAATGGAAAATTCGTCCGAATTTCGATTCGGAACGAAACGAAATGCACATGCCTAGGAGAGAGCTGCAGAAGTTGAGGCAGGAAATAATCAAGGAGTAAATAAGTTGCTTTGTGGTGTCATTAGTCAGAAAGAGTCGAATTTTGGACATGTTGCAGAGGTTAAGATGGCAGGATTTAGCCAGTGATTGGATGTGGGGACTAAAGGAGAGGTCAGAGTCAAGGAATACTCCCAGCACCCTGACAGTTGTGGAGGGACCAATGGTTGTGTTGTTGATCTTAATGGTAAAGTCATGGGGGGGGGATCGGGAAGGAGGAAATATAACAAGCTCAGTTTTAGAAAGATTGAGTTTGAGGAAGTGGTGTGACATCCATACCAATATGTCATTCAGTAAGTTTGAGATCCGTGATCAGATCTAGGGGGTCAGTTGAGGAGTGGAGAGATAGATCTGAGTGTTGTCGGCATAGAGGTGGTATTGGAAGCCATGGGAGGTTATCAACTGGCCCAGGGAAGAGGTTTAGAGCGAGAAGATGAGGGGCCCAAGGATGGAGCCTTGGGGTACCCCAACAGAAAGAGTAGCGGAGGAGATGGAGTTGTAAGTGACACTGAAAGTGCGCCGAGATAGGTAGGAGGAGAACCAGGATAAAGCAGAATTACGGAGGCCAAGGAAGTGTAGTTTGCTGAAGAGGAGCAGGTGGTCAACTGTGTCGAAGGCAGCAGAGAGGTCCTAGAGTATGAGTATGGAGTAATGGCCATTGGTTTTAGCAGTTAGTAGGTCATTGGCAGGGCTTTTTTTCTGGGGGAACTTGGTGGAACTCAGTTCCACCACCTTTGGCTCAGACCCTTTGGTGCTCGCTCACCACAATCACTTGTGAACACAGAAGTCTGGTTTCTGTGTTTACAAGTGACTGCTTTGTAACCCCCTGAAGTCTGCACACTGTATGTAATGCAATTCTGGTATTTAACGCCCCTTTAAGACCCTTCTACTGTTTGTGAAATCTGAACGGGTCGTGGTTGAGTTCCTGCACCTATTTTCTGAGAAAAAAAGCTCTGGTCATTGGTGAGTTTTAGTAGAATGTTGTGGGCGAAAGCTGGACTGTAGGGGGTCAAGAAGGTTGTTGTCAGTGAAATGGGACAGACGTAATATTTGTAACCATGTATTGTTGTTATACTATTCAATAAACATCCTTTTTTGAGAAAAAAAAAAAAAAAAGAAGGTTGTTGTCCGTGAGGTAGCGACTCATTCGGTCATGGACAAGGCGTTCGATGAGCTTGGAGGCAAACGGGAGCAGGGAGATGGGTCTTAAGTTATTCAAACAGGTGGGGTCTAGTGAGGGTTTTTTAAGTATGGGGATAACCAGTGCATGTTTGAGCGGGGAAGGAAAGGTGCCGGAGTAGAGGGAGAGGTTGAAAATGTAGGTTAGGGAGATTAGGATAGAGCGAGAAGGTGGTCGCAGCAACTGTGAAGGGACAGGGTCCAGGGGACAGGTAGTGAGGTGAGCCATGGAATGGAGTTTATCAACTTTGACGGTGGTAACTGGGCAGAAGGAGGAAAGTATTGAGTGTGGTGTTGGACCTGATGTGCTGGAAGTTGAATGCTGGATATCTCCTTGCGAATTGTGTCGATTTTGCTTTTGAAATGGTTGGCAATCTGTTGAGCGGTAAGCAAGTTGGTGGGTGGGGGCAGTGGAGGGTGAAGTAAGGAATTAAGGGTAGAAAAGAGTTGACAGGGTTTGGATGAGAGCGTTTTAATGAGAGTGTTGTATAAGGTTTGTTTAGCAGTGTGGAGGCTGGAGTTATATTTGAGGAGGGCAGATTTGTAGAGGGCAAAGTCTTACAGGGATTTAGATTTACGCCATGCTCGCTCAAGAGCACGGCTGCGTCTCTTGAGATTTCTGGTGTCGTCTGTTTGTCAGGGTTGTGGCAGATGGGGCCTGGTTCTGCGTGTAGAAAGAGGAGCAAGTATAACTAGGGAGGATGACAGAGTGTTGTTGTAGATGGAAGTGGTTAAGTCTGGGCAGGACAGGGGTGCGATTTTCTTGTAAAGGCCATCAGTAGCAGAGTGAAAAAGGGAAGGGTTGAGGTTGTAAAGGTTTCTGCGGGTAGTGGTTTGTGGGTTGGCCGCATGGGATGTAAGAGAGAGAGAGAGGAAAGGGGGTGTTGGAGACTTTGCAGGGAATGCAGCAATGGGAGAATACAAGGTCGAGCGTATTGCTGTTGGAGTGAGTGGTGGTTTGTGTCCATTGTGGTAGGTTAAAAGAGGAGGTGAGGTTGAGTAGTTGAGAAGTGGTTGTAGTATTAACATTGATTGGAATGTTAAAATCACCTAAGATGATGGCAGGCACTTCAGAGAAGAGAAAATAGGGTAGCCATGCAGAGAAGTCATCCAAAAAAGTGTGACAGGAGGTCGATAAATGACTGCGACCCTCAGACAAACTGGAGAGAAAAGACGAATGCAGTGCATTTCGAAAGAGCAGGGGGGAAGATATGGAGGTGTGGGAAGAACCCGGAAGGTGCATTGTAAGGAGAGAAGTCCGACACCACCTCCTTTTCATCCACTAGGTCTGGTGGAGTGAGTCCAGAGGTGGCCACTGTGGACAGGGTAGCTGGAGAAGTAGTGTTAAATTCCTGGAGCCAGGCTTCGGTAATAGCAAATAGATTAAGGGTTTTGGACAGGAAAAGGTCATTGACAGAAGCTAGTTTGTTGAAGACTGAGTGGGCATTCTAGAGGGCACATGAAAGAGGGGGGTTGACTTGTGGAATCAGGGGAATTTGGATGAGAAGTTGGGAGTTACAACTACTTTTGAAGGGGGTAGACAGGGGGTGGGAATTGGGTGTGGGAGGGCCGCAGTTTGGTGCGATGTCCCCAGACAATAGGAGTAGTAGGAGGGTGAGGGTGGTAAGGCGGGAGTGGGATTTATATGAGGGCAGATGCTGTAGTGGAGTGGAAGTGGTTATACTGTGTGGGCTTAGAATGAGCAGGAAGTGATAAGTGGAGTAATATTGAGTGGGCAGAAGAGAGGGAGATATTTACAGGTTGTGAGAGGGATATTCGCTAATTTAATGTACTGTAATGCAGGCTGGATATTCGCTAATGTCTTTCTGTTCCTCCTCCTGGCCAATCAGGGAGCGGTTCCTGAGACCTGGTCGGCCGGGAGCCCCAAGACCCCATTGGTGTTTCATCAGATTAGGCGACCCGTCAGAATTTGTAACAGGAGTGATGTTCCATCGCTGCCATCTTACTAAACCCCGCACTCGTCCACAGTATGGATGCAGTGAGAAGGCAGCAAACACATATCTTATTACACCCACCGGAGTCTTGGAATGTATACATGTATTTCTTTAACAGTAAATTCAGATTATATCGTTCAATACAGTATTTAAAAATCTGTCTGAGGTGCCGTACACACGGCAGGGAATCTCGATGGGCAGAACACATCGTTCCGCCCGTCGAGGTTCCCTGCCGGCCGTCGAAATCGGCGACCCGCCCGTCGGGAATGGCAACCAGCCATTCTTCCGGGCGGGCCGTCGAGGAAATAGAGAGCGTGCTCTCTATTTCGGCTCGACGGGCTTCCCGACGGGAAGCTCGCTGAGACCGTACACACGGCCGAGGTCCTCGCTGGAATGTGCATTCCAGCGAGGTTCTCGCTGATTTTCAGCGAGAACCTCGGCCGTGTGTACGGGGCCTGACTGTTTAGATGTTGAATTTTAACAGTTTAAAAATTCAACATCAAAACAATCTGAGGGATTTGAAAATACTGAATTTGACTATATAAACTGAGTTTACTGTTAAAAATAAGTGTGAAATGCAAGACTCCGGAATACTCGATTGGCCGGGGAGGAGAAGCAGCGTGGTAAGTGCCGACGATCTGGGGGGGAGGGGGGGTTGTGTGGGGTGGCAGGCTCGAGCAAATTGGGGGGTTGGATGTGTTGGGTTTGTTTGGTTGTCACCCCCCCCCCCCCTGACCGATGGAGAACCAGCCGCCATTGTCCCGAGTAGGACTGGAGACTGTGGACTATGGGATGTGTAGTGTGCATAGAGCATGCGTGCCCAACCAGTGGCCTGAGGTGATCAGTGAGAAGAATGTCCCTTACATTGGTGATCAGTAGACAGAATGTCCCTTACATTGGTGATCAGTGGACAGAATGTCCCTTACATTGGTGATCAGTGAGAAGAATTAAATTCCTACAATAAACATTTAATTTTGAACATTGTGTAGAGAAATTCTTTGAACGCATGCAATGTAGGCAGTGCAATATGTAGGTGGGAATTTGTGTGGATGTAGATTGAACGTGGGCGAGGACACAGGGGGCCCCATGATCTCCTTTTGCCCGGGGGCCCCATGAGCTGTCAGTCCGCCCCTGCTAAGATCACAGTGTATATATGGGCATATCTGTTTTGCAGTAGTTACTGGGCTGCTTTCAAACTGATCTGCAGGTGCAGAGCAGTTTACCTGCACTGAGCCATAGACCTCTGTTATCACCTGCGATTTTGGTGAGCCGTCTGAAAGTGCGCCAAACCTGCAGAATATAATAGAAGTCTATGACAAAGTGCAGAAAAGCCAAAGGTACACCAACAGCAGATCCAGGGGGGGGGGGCAACAGGGCAATTGCCCCCCCCCCCCCGAGACAATCATGTCACACTTGCTTGGTTTTAAAAAAAAAATGCACTGCAGGCTGTGCTGATGCCGACCCCATCAGCCGTTGCTGACAGGCTCTCTGTGAAGGGACACAGGAAGAGCTGCAGCTGCGGGGGATTTCCACCCCTCCCTCTCCTCCTTGAGCCCAGTAACTCTCATTCACCAGGCAATGCCTGATGCTATTGGCTACATTCAGAGCGAATGGCTGGTAAAACACAACCAAGAGGATTATGGGACATGTAGTACCAGCAGGCCCCAGGATGATTCCCTGAGAGGACTTCAGCCCCCAACATGCCGAGCAGGAGGGGGGGGGGGGGGTAGAGAGAGAAGAAGAGTGACCATGAGGTTGTAGGGTGAAGGAAGCCAGTGATTCCATTATTATCATCCAAGGTAAGAAATTATCTCCTCTTCACCTGGCTGCAACCCCCCTGTCCTCCCTTCCACCTGGCTGCAACCCCCCTGTCCTCCCTTCCACCTGGCTGCAACCCCCCTGTCCTCCCTTCCACCTGGCTGCAACCCCCCTGTCCTCCCCCTCACCTTACTGCAACCCCTCTGTCTTCCCCTTCACCTGGCTGCAACCCCCCTGCCCCCCCCTCCACCTGGCTGCTCCCACACAGTAATAATTGAAATTATGTGCTTTAAACATCCTGACACCATAATAACCACGGTGCCGTAAAAGTTTGAAGCGCCAACACCAACCATTGCCCCTACAAATTGCCTGCAGAAATTTTGGCAATGCCCCTCCCGAGATTAGACTCTGGATCCGCCCTGGTACACTGCGTTAAACCCGCGTTGCGGCTAAACTGCAGCACATCAGTGTGAAAGCAGCCATGGGGCCCTTTTACACGGTCAGTCCGATCCAATTGGACCTCTAAGGTGGAATCACCTTTAAGGAGTGGCAGATGTAAACCGACTTGTGTTCTACCACCAATCCAATCCACTAAAAAAAGAATATAGTGAGCTGTGTCCGTGTCTGCTCTGCATATGCAGAGCGGACATGGACCTGCCATCCGCCCGCTCTGCTCATTGTGGCCCGCGAACAGTTACCAAGTCGCTTAAGTGGCCCTCACGCTTCAAAAGGTTGAGCACCCCTGGCATAGAGCAATGCACATGGCCACAACTAATGTGCATTGCTTGTACCAAATAAACAGATATAAATGGGCAAAGAAGAGGTACGGAAACTCACAAGGGACATTAAAAGGAGACAGAAAAACAAAGTAAGAAACAATTTCATTAAAATTAGAATCACAATGCCATTAACCTGTTAATGACCACGTAACACATATGTAGCGGCATCCCTGACCTCCAAAGTCCTAATGGTGACCTCCAAATGGCTGCGCTGCTTTCAATCAACCAATGAATGAGCTGAGAAGCTTTCAAAGGGGTCAGGTAAATAAACGGGGGCTCGGGGGGCGCTAATGCTCGGATGTTTTTTCATCTTAATGCATCTTACAACCCCTTTAAGTTTGCACAAATGCTTCTGACATTCTACATTTCTGCAATGAATGTTTTATAAAGTTTTACTTAAACTGGAGAGTGTGAAATCTGGTGTATCTCTATGTTGTAGCCAATTATCTTCTAACTTCAGCTTGCAAAACTGGAAGCTGGTTGGTTTCTGTGCAGAGCTGCACCAGATTTTGCACTCTCCAGTTTATAGTGGTTGTAAACCCTCTGAAAAAGAAAAACTGAAAAGACAAAGGCATACTGCGCTAGTATGCATAGCATACTAGCTCATTATGAATTACTTACCTTACATCAAAGCCCCCGCAGCGGTCCTAGTCCCCCCTCCGGCGGCGACATCTCTCACAGGAGTGACTTCTGGATATCGCAAGCTCAGCACTATGATTGGCCAGAAACGCAATGACACCACTCCCACGCATGTGTGTGGGAGACGCCGGTAATGACAGAGGGACTGAAGCGTACTGCACAAATGTGTAGCCCCAGGGGATATCTCCTAAACTGTACAGGTTTTAATGGATTTCCTGGATAGCTACAGGTACGCCTTATTATAGGCTTACCTGTAGCATAAAGTGGTCTGTAATGCCGCGTACACACGACCATTTTTCGGGTTGTAAAAAATTTCGTTTTTTAAATGTCATTAAAAACAATTGTGTGTGGGCTCCAGAGCATTTTTCACAATGTAAAAAATAGGCATTAAACATTTCGAACATGCTCTAATTTTTCACGTCGTTTTTAACGTTGTCATTTTTTTCGTTGTAAAAAATGGTCGTATGTGGGCTTTAATGACGTAAAAAAAACGTGCATGCTCAGAAGCAAGGTATGAGATGGGAGTGCTCGTTCTGGTAAAACTACCGTTCGTAATGGAGTAAGCACATTCATCACGCTGTAACAGACTGAAAAGCGTTAATCGTCTTTTACTAACTCAAAATCAGCAAAAGCAGCCCAAAGAGTGGCGTTATCCGCATGGAACTTCCTCTTTATAGTGCCGTCGTACGTGTTGTACGTCACCATGCTTTGCTAGAGCATTTTTTTTTTTCACGATCGTGTGTAGACGAGGCCATTTTATTGATCGAGTTGAAAAAAAAAACTTTTTTTCGTAGACCCTTAAAAAAGTCATTTTTTACAACCCGAAAAACGGTTGTGTGTACGCGGCATCAGGGTTTACAACCACTTTAAGTAGATCAACCCCCAAGTGTCAAGTAAGAATACACATGTCTCCTGTATTTGGGTAATATTTGCTTATCCCGACTTCAGCTTTAACTTAGTGGAGGATGGCAAGTAAAGTCACATATCTGATGAAACAGACTGGGGTGCAATTTATATTTCAAATGATATGTTTATAGTAAATGTCCAAAATTCAGCAGCTGCACCACTATATTAAAAAAAACTGAGTGCCGAAAGAATTAAGGTAAAGCAATAGGCATATTATATGATGTCTCTACTACAGTTTAAACAAATATACCTAGTCAGTAGCCAACCTGACTGAGCACCCAGAAGGTTCTTATGCCATGCAATGATTCCTAGTACTCCATTTCTCTTTTTCTTAAAAAAAAAAAATCATAAGTGACCACTTGATGGCAGCAACAAACTGAGAAATCCCAATAAACCTTACAAGGGGAACAGACTAATAGAAGGTGGCACTGCTGATAGTGTTATGCCACATTTTAAGTTTAAATTTAAAACTCTATGATTGGAAAGGCTGGATAAATCTGAATCTACCAATGAGGGCATCATTTGTCATTTTGGATAAAGCTATAATTGTTTGAATTGAGATCTTGTGGGATTTTCAACAGTATTAACTGTTTTTTTCCGCTAATTATTAGTTTGAATAGTATCATTATTATAATAGTATACCGTATATACAGAAAACAATTGTTAAAGGTGGAAATGTGCTATGCTATGCACTAAACAGTCAAAAGTGACCAGCAAAAAACTAAGCATGACCATATTGGTGTGGTTTAAAGATAAACCTGCAGCAGATATAGATACAAAAGGGGACAGTAGTGTATAATGTACAGAGTGCAGGGTCAGTAGCGTGTGATGTACAGAGTGCGGAGTACATGGGTCAGTAGTGTAATGTACAGAGTGTAGGGGTCAGTAGTGTGTAATGTACAGAGTACAGGGGTCAGTAGTGTGTAATGTACAGAGTGTAGGGGTCAGTAGTGTGTAATGTACAGAGTACAGGGGTCAGTAGTGTCTAATGCACAAAGAACAGGGGTCAGTAGTGTGTAATGTACAGATTGCAGGGGTCAGTAATGAAATAGACAGGGTACAGGGATCAGGTATGTGTAATGTACAGAGAGCAGGGGTCAGTAGTAGAGGTTGACCGATATGTGTTTTTCTCTGGCCGATGCCGATATTTGGAAATCGGGGCGGCCGATGGCCGATATGTGTTGCCGATTTTTGCGGCCGATATTTTAGGCCGATTTTTTTTTTCTTTCTCCTCAACTCAAAAAACCTAGGGTGGAGAGGTGGGGAGGAGATAATTGTTTAGGGTGGAGAGGTGGGTTGCAGCCTGTCAGTGCCCACCAGTGTCCACCACCAGTGCCACCTTATCAATGCCCACCAGTGCAGCCCATCAGTGTCCACCACCAGTGCCACCTCATCAATGCCCATCAGTGCAGCCCACCAGTGTCCACCACCAGTGCCACCTCATCAATGCCCACCAGTGCAGCCCATCAGTGTCCACCACCAGTGCCACCTCATCAATGCCCACCAGTGCAGCCCATCAGTGTCCACCACCAGTGCCACCTCATCAATGCCCACCAGTGTCCACCATCAGTCCCACCTCATCAATGCCCACCAGTGCAGCCCATCAGTGTCCACCACCAGTGCCACCTTATCAATGCCCACCAGTGCAGCCCATCAGTGTCCACCACCAGTGCCACCTCATCAATGCCCACCAGTGCAGCCCACCAGTGTCCACCACCAGTGCCACCTCATCAATGCCCACCAGTGTCCACCACCAGTCCCACCTCATCAATGCCCACCAGTGCAGCCCATCAGTGTCCACCACCAGTGCCACCTCATTAATGCCCACCAGTGCAGCCCATCAGTGTCACCTCATCAATGCCCACCAGTGCAGCCCATCAGTGTCCACCACCAGTGCCACCTCATCAATGCCCACCAGTGTCCACCACCAGCGCCACCTCATCAATACCCACCAGTGTCCACCACCAGTCCCACCTCATCAATGCCCACCAGTGCAGCCCATCAGTGTCCACCACCAGTGCCACCTCATCAATGCCCACCAGTGCAGCCCATCAGTGTCCACCACCAGTGCCATCACCCCAGTGCCATCCACCCCTGTGCCAACCAGTGCCATCCACCCCTGTGCCAAGCACCTCTGTCTGCAACAGCCAATCGGCGGCCGCCGCTGCCGACATTCTACACTGTAAAAAAAAAAGTCCCCTGATGTGCTGCGCACCCGGCCTCTGCCTACAAACCCCAGAATGCAGAGCGGGCCAGTGACATTCTGGGGTTTGTAGGCAGAAGCCGGGCACGCTGCACGTCAGGGGATGTTGTTCTTTACAGTGTAGAATGTCGGCAGCGGCGGCCGACGATTGGCTGTTACAGGCGTCCGTAGATAGCAGCGAGCGGCCCCTCCTCTCTGTTTACACCCACAGAGGAGGAGGGGCCCGCTCGCTGCTATCTACTGACGCCTGTAACAGCCAATCTGCGGCGGCCGCCGCCTACAATGCTGGGTGTACCAAGATGTCCGCGGCTCTGCAGATTGCCGCTGTGGTCACAGCATCAGGAAAGGCCGCGGCCTCGGCCTAGCTCTGGATCCGTGGCACCGCTAGCGCCATGTTAAATATCGGCCTAATTTCTCCAAAACGGCCAAATATCGGCCTGCCGATATATCGGTCGACCTCTAGTCAGTAGTGTGTAATGTACAGAGTGCAGGGGTCAGTAGTGTGTAATGTACAATGTGCAGGGGTCAGTAGTGTGTAATATACAGGGGTCAGAAATGTGTAATCTACAGAATACAGGGGTCAGTAGTGTAATGTACAGAGTGCAGGGGTCAGTAGTGTGTAATGCATAGAGTACATGGGTCAGGAATGTGTAATCCAGAGTACATGGGTCAGTCGTGTAATGTACAGAGTGCAGGGGTCAGTAGTGTAATGTACAGAGTGCAGGGGTCAGTAGTGTGTAATGTACAGAGTACAGGGGTCAGGTATGTGTAATCCACAGAGTACAGGGGTCAGTAGTGTAATGTACAGAGTGCAGGGGTCAGTAGGGTGCAATGTACAAAGTACAGGGGTCTGTAGTACATAGCTCACAGGTTAGTGTACACAATAGAAGTAGAAATGATCCACTCCTCCTCCCAATGCCATACTCCCCACAGTACTGCTCTCCCCACCAGACTCATTAATTGAATGAAATAAAAATAGATTTAATATAAATCAGTCTTTTTATTACAAGGCACAGACCAGGCTCTAGCTCCAGTCCTGAGGACATCAGAGCCAGCCCTCCATAGGCATGCTCCTGTTACAGAGCTGGGTGTAATGACTCCTAATATTATTATTTTTGGACCAGACAGAAATGGCGCAGCGTCTGGTAACGGAGATGGAGCTGCTGAGAGAAAATTGTTTTTATACAACACTAGTAGTAGTGAGGGTGTTCTGCTGAGAACTCCAACTCGCCGGAATCTCCAACCAACCCACTTCCAGCTAGAGATTTCAGCAATAATTGGAGATTTACACGAGTTGAACCCCAGGAGCGTATACAGTGCTGTACTTGATTTTGCTGTTTTTCCAAGGCGAAGGCGGCGACCGCTTTTTTTTCCTTCGTACCCACTGTTCTGTTAAAACAGCGAAATCATCTAGTTTCATCAGATCAAGCGACCCGTCAGATTTTGTAACAGAAGTGATGTTCCGTCACGGCCATCTTGGTACACCCCACAGTCGGCCGCAGTAAGGATACAGTGAGAAGGTGGCAAGCAAACATCTTTTTACACCCACCGAAGTCTTGCAATTCACACTTATTTTTACCAGTAAACTGAGCTCATATAGTGGAATATATTATTTAGAAATCTATCTGACTGTTTTGATGTTGAATTTTAAAAGCAGCGGCAAGCCTGCTGATCTCACAGGTTTGCTAATCTGATAGAACACCACTGCTTTGAAAATTCAACATCAAAGGGATTTTTAAATACTGTATTTCACTATATAAGCTTTAGAATTTAGTGGTAAAAATAAGTGTGAAAAGCAAGACTTTGGTGGGTGTAAAAAGATGTCTGCTTGCCGCCTTCTCACTGTATCCTTACTGCGGCCCACTGTGGGGTGTACCAAGATGGCCGTGACTAAACGTCACTTCCGTTACAAAATCTGACGAAACACCTGACTATATGAGCTACCGCCGAAAACTCCAACTCGTGTCAACCTCCAATTATTGCTAAAATCTCAAACTGGAAGTGAAGTGGTTCAAGATTTCTGCGAGTTGGAATGGAACTCGGCTCACATCTAGAAAACTACAACTCCCGAGAACCCCCGCGGCGGAAGCGGAAGTGGCGGTCTCCATGGAGATGAGCGTGGCGTGATAACTGTACTCGGTAGTTGTGACAGTGAGGTCAGAGTTCAGCAGACGGTGGAAAAATCATCCCGTAGATCGGGCGGAGGTAGAAGAGTCAGTGTCTCGGTATATTTCGGAGGAGGGATCAGAGCGGCGATATGTGTGAAGGAGCCTCCAGGATCTCGGGTCCCATCCCCCCGGATCCCACTCTCTTCCCAGACTGCTACAGGCGACCCGAGACGGCCCGGGGGAGGCTGGAAGGCACCCAACTCAAGCTGGATTTCCTATCTGGTCCCCTGGCTCCAGACCCTACCTTGTACCCAAAATGTTACACGGCCCGGCCTGCCCAACCTGCACCCAGAATCCGCCCCAACGCCCGGGAAATCCTGGATCGGGGCCAGAGTGGAAGCGTGGGGGTCCTGCTAAGACTGGAGGGCATCTCCCTGCATGGCCAGCAGCCGTCCTCTCCTCCCCGGAAAAGCAAGGACCACGGTAAGGAGAACGTACGCAGGATGAAGGAGATCCAGAAACGCTTCCGGGAGAAGGAGATCGACCGGGAACAGGGGGCACCCAAACCGGTCAAAGCTCTCTGGAAGTCCTCTAAATATGAGAACGTTGAGTCCAAGGTGAGAGCTAAGCTTCAAGAGCCTCTACCGCCGCCACCCCTCAACAGCAGTCCCGCCAGCTTCCTCAAATCCCATTCCCGCTGTGGTTCTGGGTTACCACCCAAAAGACCTAGCTCACCAGGACCTAGCCGGCCTCCCAGTGCCAGGGACGCTATGGAGGTGCATGGCTCCAGCATTGACTTTGTGGCCCACAATGCTAGGAGCGCTAAGAAGGTGCAGATCAGGCGCTCACGATCCATGCAATCCTTAAATGAAGTGCTGGAGGACAAACATCGGCAGCAGAGTGAATACGACTTCAAGCAGAAGGGGCATGTTCCCCAGTATCTTCTGGATCTGAAGGAGCAGTGGCGCAAAGACAAGGAGGAGATGAAGAAGCAGACCCCTGATCCTTCTATGCCTCCTGGTCACACCAAGATGGCAGAGCAAGAAAGGCTGGAGACCCTCAATAAACTGAAGGAGACTCAAGCCCAGCTGACCAAGGAGCTGCTGATGCTCCCAGTCCGGGCAGATACCTTCAGCATCCAGAACCGGCGCACAGAGCTGGACAAAAAACTTTCCGAACTGGAGGAGGCCATCAAAATATTTTCCCGTGCTAAGGTTTTTATCAAGATTGACGCCTAAAATAAACCTGTCATGAGAGGAATATGTCATGGCTGGTCTAAGCTTCTGAGGATGCTAATTGCCTGGCTGTTTTGCTTGTGATTTGGCTTCAATACATTGGGGGTTATTTACGAAAGGCAAATCCACTCTGCACTACAAGTGCCCTTGGAAGTGCAGTCACTGTAAATCAGAGAGGGGTAGATCGGAAATGAGGGGAAGCTCTGCTGATCTTATTATCCAATCATGTGCGAGCTAAAGTGTGTTTTTTTTCCTTGCATGTCCCCCTTGGATTTACAGCGACTGCACTTCCAAGTGCACTTTGCACTTGTAGTTTGCACTTGTAGTGGATTTGCCTTTCGTAAATAACCCCCATGGTGTGGGTCTCTACAGGGTCCCAGACAGAAGAAACCAGCTGAATAGACCTGTGCAATTTGTTTCGTTCAGAATCAAAAATTCGGACAAATTTTTCATTATTCAGATGTATTTGCATTCCGAATCACAATAGTGATGAATCCTTCGAAATAGTGCAAAGTGGGTTTTCCTTTAGTAAATAACCCCCCGTTGTATCAATGACCTGAAATAAGTATATTCTTAACTTCTATAGTGCTTTCTACTGTTGGGACAGCCATCTTTAGCATGCTCACCACAACGCCATACTATGGCCAGTTTTGGACAGATGAACAGGATCGATGAACTTTCCAGCATGTCTTTTTGGAGTGCGGGACAAAACTTAAAGCGGAGTTTCACCCTAAATATAAGCCCTCCCATGTGATCCAGCATACTGGCGTCAGCGCCAGTATGCTGTTTTTTTTTTTTTAAATCCATGTACTTACTGTCTTATGCAGAATTTTTTTTTTTTTACCCCGTGGTGGACGGCGCCAGTATAGCGCGTCACATCTTACGAAAGTACCCGAAAAGGACTCGGGTAATCTCGGCGAAAATGCGGCGCCTGTGCACAGACCTAGGAGCTGACTGCGCAGGCGCTGTATTTCTCCGAGTCCTATTCCGGCTTTTTTCGGAGGGCGTGACGCGCCATAGCCGTAGGACTCGGAGAAATACGGCGCCTGCGCAGTCAGCTCCTAGGTCTGTGCGCAGGCGCCGCATTTTCGCCGAGATTACCCGAGTCCTTTTCGGGTACTTTTGTAAGATGTGACGCGCTATACTGGCGCCGTCCACCGCGGGGTAAAAAAAATAAAATTCTGCATAAGACAGTAAGTACATGGATTTAAAAAAAAAAAAAACAGCATACTGGCGCTGACGCCAGTATGCTGGATCACATGGGAGGGCTTATATTTAGGGTGAACCTCCGCTTTAAGCAAGCACAGATAGAACATGCAAACTCAATGCAGGATTCAAACCGAGAACCCCAGTGCTGCAAGGCAAAAGTGCTGTCTCCTAAGGCTGGGTTCACACTGCTGACAGTTGCAGGTTGCAGCAGGGGATCCGGTGTGTCCCTGTTCTCCATTTCAGAGTAACATTTTTGCCTAAATTCGACCCTGAAATGGAGCCAAAGAAGCACAGGACTCCTATGTAAGCCACTCTACAGGCGCCTCAGAGATATGTGAACCAGCTTCATAGAGAGCCGGTCACAATCTCCCATCAAGCAAATTGGATGCAGACAAATTCAAATCCAATTCGCATAGTATTGAGTCAGGATTCTGACTTTCATTTGTTTCATGCTTGTTTCGGGGCTGTTAAAGCCAGATAAAAAAAAAAACAGACAACTGGCATTTTCAGAAGGTCGCCAGCTCCATATTCCTTTTCTGCCCGTGTTAATGTAAACCGCCAAGACTGCGGTTATCAGACGCCTGACATTTTGTCACAATCAGATGGCTGTCAGACTGTGAGCACAGCACCTCACTGCAAATGTCCTTGTAAGAAAATTCTATTTCCAGGCAGTGTGGGAAAATAATATCAGGTGAACTTTCTATCCAGTGATTGACAGCTAAGAGTGGAGTCATCAGATTACAGATATTCAGTTATTCTATGCTGTTACATTATTCACATACCTTTTCTGGTATTATTCGATACTGTAAACCGTACTGATTTGCTACATTTAAAAAAAAAAAATGTACACCTCTTTCCGTCCTGTGCGTTTTTGTGCAGTTATTTGCATGTAAAGCAGCATACAAAATACACAGGGGTTGATTTACTAAAACTGGAGTCTGGTGCAAAATCTGGTGCAGCGGTGCATAGTAGCCAATCGGCTTCTAACCCCAGCTTGTTCAATTAAGCTTTGAAAAAAAAAAAACTGGAAGCTGATTATTTTCTCTGCAGGGCTGCACCAGATTTTGCACTCTCCAGTTTTAGTAAATTAAACCCACAGTGCAGTCCATGGCACTAATAAAGCTGCAGGAAGAAAATGCCCGGGCAGAACAGTGCCACTACAGCGGCATAGATCACTGTACATGGAATGCATGCATTTACCTACACCAAAAATGCATAAAAATGAACAGGACTTTAGGCTGGATTCACATCTATGCATTTTTTAGATTTGCACTACAGAACGTGTTCCATAGGAAACCATGGTAAAATGGACTATGCAAATCTGCAAAATGCATAGGTGTGAATTCAGCCTTAAACACTGTATAGACATGCTTACTATTTCTTTCATGCCTCATTCACATGGCTACAGAGGGCCAAACAGAACACCAAGTAGGGCTGGGGAAAAAATCGATTTGAATCTTAAATCGAGTTGCGAGGGCAAATTCATTCAGATTTTGACCAAATCGATTTTTTATTTTTTTTTCATAGGACCGGCGCTCCGCAGACTAGGCCAAAGCCATGGCCTCTCCTAAAAAATCCTGCCCGCAGCTCGCCATGATCCTGGGAAAAGTCAGCGAAAGCCGGACACCGCTCACAGCCTTTTCCCAGGATCGCGGCGAGCTGCGGAAAGGATTTTTTAGGTGAGGCTTCGGCCTAGTCCGCGGCCTTTTCCCAGGATCAGCGGTGGACTAGGCCGAAGCCGCAGCCTTGCCTAAAAAGTTATGATCGGCGCGGTGTCCATCAGAAAAAAAAACTTGATTCGATTTTTTTTTTTTTTAAATGGCAGATTTTTTGGGGGGCCAAAATCGCTCAGCTCTAACACCAAGAAGCGTGATTTCTACACCCGGAGTCACAGGTGTTTGTATATAGCTGCAGGCTGTCTGTCCAAGTCATTGACAGGCACCACGGCTGTATATATTTACATCTGAGCACTTACATCCGCACAGGGATAGATGAGAAGACCTGAATGTAAACTGTCTGGGCCAGATCCACAAAGAACTGGCGCTGGCGTAGCCTATCTAAGTTACACTACGCCGCTATATCCACTATATCCTTATCCACAAACACTTTCCGCTGTAACTTACGGCGGCGTAGTGTAAGTGTTGCGGCGTAAGGCTGCGCAATTCAAATTACAAAGCTGTGGGCGTGTTTTAATTTAAATCAGCTTGATCCCACGTAAATGACGTATTTTTTGAACGAGGCATGCGCCGTCCGTGGAGATATCCCAGTACGCATGCGCGAAATCACGTCAAAAATAGTCAATGAAAACAACGTGAATGTAACTTACGCCATTCCCTAATTACGAACGGTTTACGTGAACGACGGAAAAATCGACGCTGGCCCAACGTCCATACTTAATATTACTTACGCCTCTATACAGCAGGGGTAACTTTACGCCGGACCTATTCTTAAAAACACTGTGCCGGCCGTACGTACATTCTGGAGATACGCCGCCGTAATTGTTTGTGGATCTGGCCCTCTGTGTCTAGAACTGCTCACCCGTTCCTGTTCACGTGTCACTGCTCAGGTGTACTGGTAAATTCATACAATCGCGGTGGAGTGTGTCAGACTGTCTTTGATTTGTACAGACAGCTTTATGCCAACGCCTGTGACTCCCAGCCACAGAAATCTTGCTGTTTGTGAATGAGGCCTTAAAGGAAAAATATATAACTCGGAGTCAGGAGAAAGGTGAGGAGCAGAGTTGGACAGCAAGATGTATTTTCTCTATGTTGTTTGTATGGGGAAATTTTACTGGTAGAGAATCTGGTGCAGCTGTGCACACTAACCAATCAGATTCTAACTTCAGTTTGCTAAGTTTTGACACTAAAAACCTAGGCGCTGATTGGTTACTATGCACAGCTCCATCAGATTCTGTGTGCACCACTGTTAGTAAATCGCCTCCATTGTGTGTGTGTAGCTGACAAATTTGTATATACAGAAAATTGAGATGTGTATAGTTTTTCAGCGGTCTCAAATTGTTTTTTTTTACAGATGTGGAAGATAGGGGGCTTTAGATTTAAAAAAAAAAAAATAATAACTTTTGCTATGATGTGTAAAGATTTGACTGTGTGGAATATAAATACTATTTATTTGTAATATTTTGCAGATTGCTATTAAATTAACAAAATCCAGTGCAAATATAAATGTTACAACTCTACTTCTGACTTGCTAGTATTGTACTATTGGAAAGTCCTTTTTTGTAAAAAAAAAAAAAAACTTTGCATCAGTGGTGGTCAGCTTACTTAACCACTTTTTGCGATTCGGCACTGCGTCGCTTTAACTGACAATTGCGCGGTCGTGCGACGTGGCTCCCAAACAAAATCTGCGTCCTTTTCTTCCCACAAATAGAGCTTTCTTTTGGTGGTATTTGATTGCCTCTGCGATTTTTATTTTTTGAGCTATATACAAAAATAGAGCGACATTTTTGAAAAAAAAATCAATATTTTTTACTTTTTGTTATAAGAAAAATCAAATAAACAAAATTTTAGTCAAACATTTAGGCCAAAATGTATTTAGCCACATGTCTTTAGTAAAAAAAAATCGCAATAAAAAAAAAAATAGCTACCTAGCGGGAACAGCGACACTAATACAGCAATCAGAAAAATGATCGCTTAGTGACGCTGGCAATAGGGAGTGAAAGGGTTAACTAGGGTGGTGATCAAGGGGTTAAAACTTTATTAGGGGGGGGTACGGGGGCTACCCTGAACTGAACCTAACACTAACTGCCTGTCACACTGACACTAAATTTTATGTTAAGTGTGCCTGCGTGTCCTGGTGTCAGTGTAGTGTTGTGCAGACTTACTATGTGATGTGATCTCTCCTCAGCGGCGGTTAAAAATACCGCTGAGAGGAGAGATCACATCACTTCCCTCTTCCTGTGTTTACACAGGAGGAGGAAGTGACACACGGGGGAGTGCGCGCATTGGCTGGGAGCGATCTAGAGGGGGCGGACAAAAACGAATAGCCGCCCCCTCATCCCGAATCGCTCGGACAGCCACGGGGACCGCCGCATGTACCGGGGGGGGTCCCGATCGGACCCCTGACCCACGTCAAGGCAGGAACGTATATATACGTTAATGTGCCTGCCTGTGCCATTCTGCTGACGTAAATGTACATGCGGCAGTCCTTAAGGGGTTAAAGTGTAAATTCACATTTAAAAAATAAATAAATGAAAAGGTGAACTAACACACTATATCGTAAAGTGGTTGTAAAGTCTGGAAGCTTCATTCTATAGATTAAGGTAAAAATCCTTCAGAGTGCAGCCCCCTTTAGACTTACCTGAGCTCCATCTGGATCCAGCTCTGTGCATTAGAGCAGTGACTTTTTCAGCTCAATCCCTCCTCATAGGCTCAGCTGCTGTCTATCACAGCCAGTGAGGAGGGAGCAGAGGATGGGCCTGAGCCATGCTGTGTGTGTCAATGGACAGGTAGACTGGCTCACGCACAGCTCAGGAGCAAGCCTTCCAGAGTGCCCCCATAGCAAGCTGCTTGCTATGGTGGGCACTCAGGGCGGGGGCACCCAAGAAGAGGAGGATTGGGGCTGCTGTGTTCAAACCATTGCACAGAAAAGGTAGGTGCGACATATTTATTATTGAAAAAAAAGGGTTGACAATCACTTTAATGAAATGTCAGTTTAAAGGAGTTGTAAAGGCAGAAGGTTTTTTTATTCTTAAAGAGAAAGTAAACCCTTTTTTTTACAAATACACCTGCAAGAGAAAGGCATAATGAGCTAGTATGCACAACATACTAGCTCATTATGTGTTACTTACCTGAGAACGAAATCTGCTCCGGTCCCATCCACCGCTATGTCCCCTGGAGCTTCTTTCTGTTTTCTCCGCTCCGGCAAATCCCTGCGCATGCGCAAAAACACAGCATTAACCCTGTTAATGCCATTCACAAAAACGGCACAGCTCAGTGCGCCTAAGGCCGCGTACACACAATCGGACCAATTTGATGGTGTGTACGGCCTATCGGACCATTGTCCGTCGGACCAAAGTTTTAAAACTTGCTTTAAAATCTGTCCGACAGACACCTGTCCGTCGGACCAAAACAATGGTTAGTACACAAAAGCATCGGACCAAAAACCTGCGCATGCTCAGAATCAAGTCGACGCATGCTTGGAAGCATTGAACTTCGTTTTTTCAGCACGTCGTTGTGTTCTACGTCACCGCGTTCTGGTCTGATCGGATTTTTGGTCTGATGGTGTGTACGCACATCAGACCTTTAGACAAGTTCAGCCTGGTCCGATGAAAATGGTCCGTCGGTCTGATCGTGCGTACGTGGCTTTAGACAGCAGTGCCTGTTTTTGTGAAAATATCTCCTTAACCATGTAGGTTAAGGAAATATTTCTTGCACCTACAGGTAGGGCTTAAAGCGGAGCTCCACCCAGGAAAACAACATTTTGCCATGTTGTTTACAAAAATAAAAATAAAAAAACCTGAAAAAAAAAAATACTCACCCGAAATAGCTGTTGCTATGCGGAAGTCCGTAATCTGCCTCTTCCACTCCGCGGTTTGATTTCTTCTTGTCCTTCTCCTTGTGAATGGGGCGCGCTGCTTTCTGGGAACTGTGTGTGTTCTCAGAGAGCAGCGCGCCCATTCACAAGCCAGCGTGAGACTCACGCAGGCGCAGTAGGAAACGGGCAGTGAAGCCGTACGGCTTCACTGCCTGTTTCCCATAGTGTGAATGGCGGCGCGGGACCCGGAGCGATCGTGGGACCGGCATCGGGGGGGCCGTCAGTGCGGGCGCCTAGGACAGGTAAGTGTCCTTATTTAAAGTCAGCAGCTACACTGTTAGTAGCTGCTGACTTTAAAAAAAAAAATGTTTCGCGGCTGGAGCTCCGCTTTAATCTAGGCTTACCTGTAGGTGCAAGTTGTAACAGTGGGTTTACAACCACTTAAGACCCGGACCAAAATGCTGCTAAAGGACCTTGCCCCTTTTTGTGATTCGGCACTGCGTCGTTTTAGCTGACAATTGCGCGGTCGTGTGACGTGGCTCCCAAAACAAAATTGGTGTCCTTTTTTCCCCACAAATAGAGCCTTCTTTTGGTGGTATTTGATCACCTCTGCGGTTTTTATTTTTTGCGCTATAAACAAAAATAGAGCCACAATTTTGAAAAAAATTCAATATTTTTTACTTTTTGCTATAATAAATATCCCCCAAAAATATATAAAAAAACATATTTTTTTCTCAGTTTAGGCCGATATGTATTCTTCTACGTATTTTTGGTAAAAAAAAAATTGCAATAAGCGTTTATCGGTTGCTTTTCGCAAAATTTATAGCGTTTACAAAATAAGGGATAGTTTTATTCCATTTTTATTAAATTTTTTTTTTTTTACTACTAATAGCGGCGATCAGCGATTTTTTTTTTTTTTCGTGACTGCGACAATATGGCGGACACTTTGGACAATTTTGACACATTTTTGGGACAATTGTCATTTTCACAGCAAAAAATGCATTTAAATTGCATTGTTTACTGTGAAAATGACAGTTGCAGTTTGGGAGTTAACCACAAGGGGCGCTGTAGGATTTGAGTGTTCCCTGTGTGTTTACAACTGTAGGGGGGTGTGGCTGTAGGTGTGACGTCATCGATCACCTCCCCCTATAACAGGGATGATGCGATCGATGCTGCGGCCACAGTGAAGCACGGGGAAGCCGTGTTTACACACGGCTCTCTTTGTTCTTCAGCTCCGGGGACCGATCGGGTCCGCGAGTCCCGGTCCCGGAGCTTCGGACCGGGTCACGGGAGCGCTCCCTGGGCGCCCGTGACCCACGGCTGGGTACTAGAAACCAACGTATATATACGTTGATGTGCCCAGCCGTGCCATTCTGCCGACGTAAATGTGCAGTAGGCGGTCCTTAAGTGGTTAATGCATTCTATACATTAGGATAAAAAGCCTTCTGTGTGCAGCAGCCTCCTCAGCACCCCCTAATACATCTCTGTCCAGCGATGTCCATAAGTCCCTTGCCTGTCCCTGACTCTCCCTCCTGATTGGCTGAGACACAGCAATGGTGCCATTGGCTCCCGCAGCTGTCAATCAAAGTCAGTTGGCCAATTAGGGGAGTGAGGGATTGGGTCCAATGGCAGCTTTTCGTGCTGCATGAGCATGCAGGGATGGGGGCGCTTTAAAAAAAATAATAATAATAATGTTTTCTTATTTATTTATTTCTTTACATTGTCCCTTAAAAAAATACAGACACCATTTTATTAAATAGCTTGCCATTTATAGAGAATCTGCTGGACAGCTAGAAGTGTCGGAAGTCCAAAATTGTACCGCGCAAAGCAGACGATGCGTCATACATCAGGAAGGGGAACCTAGAGGATACATCTGCTTGTTGTTTATAGGAAGTGTTCTCTGGTAACCCTACCAGTACATTTAGGAAGTTTAGATGTTCTCAGTAGCAATGGCTTGTTTTATAATAAACCATAATGCACACTTTAGCAATGTTCTTTTTAAAGCGAGGAGCAAAAAGAGCCAGGCAACTAGCATTTCCAGAGAGGTCAACAATGGTTACCTCTTTTAGGCCTCGTACACATGAGGGGATATGTCCGCTGAAAACGGTCCGATGGACCGTTTCAGCAGACATCTCCGCTCGTGTGTTTGGGCTAGCGGACAGATTTGTCCACCTGACAGATTTCAAAGCATGCTTTGAAATCTATCCGGTGGGAATCTGTCCGCCCGACATGTCTGCTGGTTAGTACACTTACCAGCAGACATGTCGTCCCCCACCGCCGCCGCGCCGCCGCCGAATGGATTCGGCGCATGCGCGGAAGTGTTTTACTTCCTGGTGCATGACGTGGCGACGTCAACGTCACCGACACGTCACCGCGCCGTCCGTCGGCGTGGAATTTGATCCGATATTGTGTACACGCCATCGGATCAAACTCCAGATCGGACATATCCGATGGAAATGGTCCGCGGACCGTTTTCATCAGATATGTCCGATCGTGTGTACGAGGCCTAATACTTTCAGTACATTTTTCCCTTGCAATAAAAAATGCATTCGCCCTTATTATAGTATTACCAGCTAGCCATTTACCTAGAAAATGACAAATACAGCACGCCTATGGTAGCCCTGGAATGCTTAATTTGAACAGATGGGATTACAAATCCACATGCCAAAAGTGGAGGAATATTTACAACTTCAAAAATCTGGAGTAGTAAATGAAGAAAATTTGTTTGAAGAGACTGGAAAAGCTCTGCTCTCACAAGGTGTCATTTTAAGAAGGTCGGGAGTAACAACGGTATCAAATCAGCCATCTTCTGCATCACAAGGATCATCAGAGTCCAGGGTTGCATCAATAATAGATCAGATGAAACATTCAGATGAGACTGACGAGTCCTTCTGCCCCAAAACTCCTAAAGAAGAAGGTCTATAAGGAATATTACAGAGCCTAAGGACTGTACAGTTGTCCGTGAATGCACCCAAACACTTGAAAATAAAAAAGAAAGTCCAAAAAAAAAAATACAGCACTAGATTAAAGTTGTGTGCATCAGCTCAGTATTATGAATGCACGTGACTCGTCTGCACTTCCCTCACATGCACACACATTCAGCTATGGACATGTGCTGAATGAAAACTAGTTAGTTAATTAATTCATTTAGTTTAATCAGAGTTCCACACAAAAACTTCTGCTTTAAAACAGACTTTCACCCAAAAAATGGAACTTCCGCTTTTTGGAACCCTCCCCCCTCCGGTGTCACATTTGGCACCTTTCAGGGGGGAGCAGATACATGTTTAATACAGGTATTTTCTCCCACTTCCAGACATAGATAGCCACATTATCTGCAGGTGTCTACGCCACTTTCCCTCCCACTGTCTTCTGGGAGCACATACACAGGAATCCCATGCACGTGCAGAAACATGCTGTATGACTTTGCCTGGTCCAAATACCAAGGAAACAGCAGCGTCATGTCTACGATTGCGTGGAGCTTCATGACATGCATGCACCCTTCAGTAAAACTTCATAGGGGAGCAGGGCTCAAGTCCTGTGGGAACGCATGGGAACGGAGTCCCTGCACTTTTTTCACAGCAGGAACGCAGTTCCCTTTGCAGGACTACAGCAGCTGAGAGTAGCCGAGCCAATCCTTCACTAAGCGGCGATGCCCAGCTCGAGTCACTGTCAGGGGCAGGCGAACCTTAGTAATTCTTTATGTTACTGCCCGCTTCCTGTATATGGATTCATCGGGTAGTGTGCGGATATTCCGTCACTTCATCGATGTCGCAATGTCTCCTGGGAGCTTTTGTCATTGTTCCCAGGAGACTTTGTGGATTTCTGCCGCAAGTTATTGCGGGATTTAGAAAGAACTTGCTTAACCACTTAAGGACCGCCTACTGCACATTTACGTCGGCAGAATGGCACGGCTGGGCACATCAACGTATATGATTTTAGTACCCAGTCGCGGGCGCACGCCCGCGACCCGGTTCCGAAGCTCCAGGACCGGGACCGCGGGATTCGCGGACCCGATCGCCGCTGGAGTGCGGCGATCCGTCCCTGGAGCGGAAGAATGGGGAGAGCCATGTGTACACATGGCTTCCCCGTGCTTCTCTGTGGCCGCAGCATCGATCGCGTCATCCCTGTAATAGGGGGACGCGATCGATGACGTCACACCTACAGCCACACCCCCCTACAGTTGTAAACAAACACATTAGGTCACACATCCCCTACAGCGCCCCACCTGTGGTTAACTCCCAAACTGCAACTGTCATTTCCACAGTAAACAATGCAATTTAAATGCATTTTTTGCTGTGAAAATGACAATTGTCCCAAAAATGTGTCAAAATTGTCCGAAGTGTCCGCCATATTGTCGCAGTCACGAAAAAAATCGCTGATCGCCGCTATTAGTAGTAAAAAAAAAAAATTAATAAAAACGCAATAAAACTATCCCTTATTTTGTAAACGCTATAAATTTTGCGAAAACCAACCGATAAACGCTTATTGCGATTTTTTTTTTTTTTTTATTGCGATTTTTTTTACCAAAAATATGTAGAAGAATACGTATCGGCCTAAACTGAGGAAAAAAAATGTTTTTTTATATATTTTTGGGGGATATTTATTATAGCAAAAAGTAAAAAATAGTGCATTTTTAAAAAAAATTGTCGCTCTATTTTTGTTAATAGCGCAAAAAATAAAAACCGCAGGGGTGATCAAATACCACCAAAAGAAAGCTCTATTTGTGGGAAAAAAAGGACGCCAATTTTGTTTGGGAGCCACGTCGCACGACCGCGCAATTGTCAGTTAAAACGAAGCAGTGCCTGTAATGGCAATCCGAGGGTGTGCAAAGCACACCGCCATCTTGCCATGTGCTCTAAAGCACATTCCCGATCTTAAATGAAATAATGCCATGTGCTTAAGCTAAAAGATTTACTCACCATATATTCCCTGCCATTCATCCAGTAAGCAGACATTACAACAGCTGTTCTCAAGTTACCATTCTTGCCATCATCTCCAGCCCCAGGGCTGAGCATGGCTCTTTTATTTACACAAAACAGGAAGTCATCACCAGTAAGTCGCCTCCCCCCATGGGAGGCGACATCACCAGATGTCTTCTATACACAGAACAAAACATTCCCTCTGACAGGAAGTCACATTGAATACATGAATAGAATACAATACAATGAATACAATACAATGAATAGAGGGCGTGCATGTGCCCCCCCCTGACCCCAGAAGCGTTCACAAGCCCTCAAACTATACGCTGATAGAACCTTTAATCTGCGCCATTCCATAGAATAATGCATATAAAGATTATACCCTTATTGAGGCTATTTACAGACGCATGCTACGAATCCCAAATCCTGCTGATCAGACATGACCCAGATAAGAGCGTACATCTGTCTACAGCCACTAGTGTGCTTGCGAAATGAACGCATCCCCCTCAACGATCGTCTGTGCTAAATGCACAGAGGGGCCCCTCGCTGGTGGGCATATGCCCATGCCGCAACCATCACACTCCAACCTCAAGACATTTTCTACTACCAGACGAGAGTCAACCAGCCTCAGGACTGCCACAGTCAGCTCTATTTAGAGCGGGTTGGGGAAGTGTCAAGACTGGGTGCCAATTATGACAATACATAATAAATACATCTTCAAATTTCCACCACATACCGAATCGCAAAAAGGGGCATTTTGGTCCGGGTCTTAAGTGGTTAAAGTTCTTTCTAAATCCCACGATAACTCGCGGCAGACCTCCACAAAGGATTACTAAGGTACAGTGGATCGGAAAAAAAAAACACGCGGTTTAGTAATTATGCATATGAGGGTATAATTTTTTTTTTTGGAGTGGATCTTGGGTGGGAGTTCCCACACTTTTTTCCCCAGGACTTGACCCCTGTAGGGGAGGAAGCAGGAACTACTGCGCAGTACAAAAAATACTAATGGTTTCTGAAAATTATGAAGTTTAACTCCAATTCAGTAAGAGGGAGTAACCAGGAGAAAATGTTTTATTTTAATGGGCGAAGGTCAGTTTTCAGAATTTTAAAGAAAAAAGGAGCATTTCACAGGTACTAGCATCAGTACATTATTTCTCATTGTCTCCAAGATGGCAGTGTTTTTATGGCTTCATTTGGAAGTCAGTGGACCAGATAATGAATGTGCTGGTTTTATAAGCTGCACATTTATTATAACACACAGACTTGTATGAAGTATTTTACACCTAGGACTCTCTCACTGGATGGCTTGCCATACATTTTTCTACATCTTCTGCACAGGGACAATATGCAAAGGCAAGAGCAAATTTATTATTTTTAATAACACTTCTGTGTTGCAGTGCTTTGTAACAAAAAAGACCTTCTACAATGTGGATGATATGAACTGCATTTTGACATTCAAGTCAATACATTTTTTTCCACATCTGCAACACTTAAAGCTGAACTTCGGGCACAAAAATGTAACTACTTTGATGAAAAAAAAAAAAGGCAAATAAAAAATAATAATATAGCATATACCAGGGCTTGACAAATTTGCTAAAAAAGTTAGGAGCCAGGAACGCACCCTGTCCCGCCAAACTCGCGCGCAGAAGCGAACGCATACATGAGTAGCGCCCACATATGAAAGTGGTGTTCAAACCACACATGTGAGGTATCGCCGACATTGGTAGAGCGAGAGCAATAATTCTAGCCCTAAACCTCCTCTGTAACTCAAAACATGCAACCTGTAGATTATTTTAAGCGTCGCCTATGGAGATTTTAAAGGGTAAAAGTTTGTCGCCATTCCACGAGCAGACGCAATTTTGGCATGTTGGGTATCAATTTACTCGGCATAACATTATCTTTCACAATATAAAAACAATTGGGCTAACTTTACTGGTGTCTTATTTTTTCATTTAAAAAAGTGTATTTTTTCCCAAAAAAGTGTGATTGTAAGACCGCTGTGCAAATATAGTGTGACAGAAAGTATTGGAACGACCGCCATTTTATTCTCTAGGGTGTTAGAATAAAAAATATATATAATGTTTGGGGGTTCTAATTAGAGGGAAGGAGATGGCAGTGAAAACAGACAGGGGAAGCTCCATTAGCATTGCTGGTTGTCTTGTCATACCCACAAGATGGCGCCAGATCACAGAAGGAAGCATAGGCCTGCAATAGGCCGCAAAGACGAGGCCCGATGCGATCGCGTGGCAGGGGAGGTGGGGGCGCACGGAGACACAGAATACCCCAGCTGTGCCGGCGCAGGCACCAGGTCGCTAATTCTAGTGGCAATTGCGACCTGGCGCCCAGGGATTGTCGAACCCTGGCATATCCCGAGCGCACAGCGGGGAACTGCTGTTCTGGTTGTGTCCCCTGGACACAGCCAAACACAGATCGCGGTAAATAGCCAATCACAGCGGCTATTAACAGCGCGATCTGTGTGGTCAATGAGAGATGATCTCATATGTAAACATATGAGATCATCTCTCATTGCCGGCTCTCCCCTCCTCACACAGACACCGCGTGTGAGGAAGGAGAGAAATCGGTGACCAATCAGTGCCCCCAGCACCACCTGTTCCCCCCAGTACCACAATGCCCCCCAGTACCACAGTGCCTACCAATACCACTGTGCCTACCAGTACCACTGTGCCCACCAGTACCACCGTGTGCCCACCAGTACCACCGTGCCCCCACCAGTACCACCGTGCCCACCAGTACCACTGTGCCCACCAGTACCACCATGCCCACCAGTACCACCGTGCGCCCACCAGTACCACCGTACCCCGCCAGTACCACCGTGCCCCCACCAGTACCACCGTGTCCACCTGTGCCCACCAGTACCACCGTGCCCACCAGTACCATCGTGCCCACTAGTACACCCGTGCCCACCATGCACCCACCAGTACCACCGTGCGCCCACCAGTACCACCGTGCCCACCTGTGCCCACCAGTACCACCGTGCCCACCTGTGCCCACCTGTGCCACCAGTACCACCTGTGCCCAGTGCCCATCTGCCACCTCAGTGCACATCTACAATCAGTACCCACCTGTGCCACCTCATCAGTGCCCACCTGTGCCACCTCATCAGTGCCCACCTGTGCCGCAGTCAATCAGTGTACATCAGTACCCATCTCATCAGTACCCATCTCAGTGCCATCTGTGCCGCCTCATTAGTGCCATCTGTGCCGCCTCATCAGTGCCCACTTGTGACCACCAGTACACAGGCCTCATCGGTGCACATCAGTACCCATCTCGGTGCCATCTGTGCCGCCTCAGTGCCATCTGTGGGCATTTGTACTTCCCTGGCTTGTTAGGGTTTTAAGAAATGAGAGAGGTCTTCAGTACATCAGGTGTGATAATTTTTTATGATTTGCACTATAGTTTGTAGACTCTAAAACTTTCACACAGACCAAATAATTTCCCAAAACTTTGGGTTATTTTTATCAAAGACATGTAGCAGTATAAATTGTGGCCAAAATTTATGAAGAAAAATTTATAATTTGCAAAATTTTATCACAGAAACTAAGAAAAAATCATTTTTTTCAAAATGTTTGGTCTTTTCATTAATAGCGCAAAAAATGTGCCCACACACGATCAATTTAAATGACGTTTTAAAAAACGTCGTTTTTTTTCATCCCAAAAAACGACCGTGTGTACGCGGCATTAGAATTGTCACCTCTGCCTCCTGCTGGTATCCATGACAGTCCATACATCTGTCTGCTTTTCTTCTCTGACAGCTGTTGAAAGGAAGTGCCAGCTTACAGCAAACATCCAGAAATGAACACATTGGGCCATATGTATGACAGTGAGAACCTTGCAAATTGGAGCCGACAGCTGGATCAGATCACCGTAATAAGGAAAGAAGTTCTATAGAGAACAGTAAATGGTATGAGCTTATTTCCACTTTTTTTTTTTTTAAGCTCCGCATTTTTACCACTTTTTAGAGTAGACTATTATGCACAGGGCACAGAGAAAGTCCATGTAAAAAAGATCCCTCAACTAGGGTCCCATGGAATCCTAGAATTCCTCCAGACTTCCAGCGGTTGTTAGCGATTCCTTGAGGAATTAGCAATTTCTGCCTCTCAGATAGGTAGCCACCAACAAATCTTTTCAAGGGGTTGTAAAGGTTTGTTTTTTATTTTCTAAATAGGTTCCTTTAAGCTAGTGCATTGTTGGTTCACTTACCTTTTCCTTCCATTTCCCTTCTAAATATTTTTTTTCTTTGTCTGAATTTCTCACTTCCTGTTCCTCCTCAGTAAACTTCACACCATCATCCAAGCAGTGTTTAGTCAGAACACCTTACTGGGTAGGAACAGGAGGTGAGAAATTCAGACAAAGAAATAAACATTTAGAAGGGAAATTGAAGGAAAAGGTAAGTGAACCAACAATGCACTAGCTTAACCACTTCCATACCAGGCACTTACGCACCTTCCCGCCCAAGCCAATTTTCAGCTTTCAGCACTGTCGCAATTTGAATGACAATTGCGCGGTCATGCTACACTGCACCCAAACAAAATTGGCGTCCTTTTTTCCCCACAAATAGAGCTTTCTTTTGGTGGTATTTGATCACCTCTGCGGTTTTTTTTTTTTGTGCAACAACTAAAAATAGAGCGAAGATTTTGAAAAAAAAATAAAGTTTTTATTTTTTTCTGTTAATTTTTTTGTAAATGAGTATGTTTTCTCTTTCAATTATGGGCACTGATATGGTGGCACTGATGGGCACCGATGAGGTGGCACTGATGGGCACCGATGAGGTAGTTCTGATGGGCACCGATTAGGTAGCACTGATGGGCACTGATAGGCGGCGCTGGTATTGGGCACTGATGGGCACTCATGGGCGGCACTGATGGGCACTCATGGGCGGCACTGATGGGCACTCATAGGCAGCACTGGGCACTCATAGGCAGCACAGATGGGCACTCATAGGCGGCACAGGTGGGCACTCATAGGCGGCACAGGTGGGCACTCATAGGCGGCACAGGTGGGCACTCATAGGCGGCACAGGTGGGCACTGATAGGCGGCACAGGTGGGCACTGATAGGTGGCACAGGTGGGCACTGGTAGGTGGGCACTGGGCATGGATTGGCACTGTGGGGTGGCACTGACAGACACTGGGGTGGCACTGATGATCACTGAGGGGTGGCACTGATAGATCAATGTTGCCAATCAGTGCCCATGTGTGGGCACTGATTGGCATCATTTTTTTTTACTGCCCCCCTTTTTTTTTTTTTGTCATTTTTTTTTTTTTTTTTTGTCAGTTTTTTGGGTCATTTTTATTTTTATTTTTTTTATTTCCCTGGTGGTCTAGTGTGGCGATCCGAGGGGGGGCTGCGCTGATAAACAATCAGCGCGAACCCCCCCTGTCAGGAGAGCCGCTGATCGGCTCTCCTCTACATGCGTCTGTCAGACGCGAGTGAGGAAGAGCCGTCGGCGGCTCTTCCTGTTTACATCGTGATCAGCCGTGATTGGACACGGCTGATCACGTGGTAACGAGGCTCCGCCGGAGACTCGTTACCGAGATCGGAGGTGCAGGGTGTCAGACTGACACCCCGCATCACCGATCGCCGCGCTGCGCGCCCGCACGGGCGCGTGCGGCATGAAATCGTGCAGGCCGTTTGAGAACGGCCTGTCACGATTTCATAACCACTTCCCGGCCGTAAATCGGCTATTGGCCGGGCGGGAAGTGGTTAAAGGAACTTATTTAGAAAATAAAAAAACAAACCTTTACAACCCTTTAAGGTATCTGTAAGGGAGGAATTCTTCCCCTGAGAACAAATGCAATAAACTAATTTGGGTGCAATGTTACGTGACGTCATAATCGTCAGTCAAACCATCACAGCGCTGAGAACTGAAAAAAATGTCTAGTAATGAAGGGGTAATACAAGCTGGGATACAAGTGGTTTAACTACTTGAGATCCGCGCTACAGCCGAATGACGGCTCTAGCGCAGATCTAAATTGCCAACAAGCCGTCAATTGACGGCTTGTCACTAGCTGCTTCCCGGCGCCCGCTCCAGAGCGCGCTGCGGGGAAACACTGTGTTGCCTGTGTCCCTTGGACACAGCCAATCACAGATCGCCGCGAACGGCCAATCAGAGTGGCCATTTGCGATGCGATCTGTGCGGCGAATGAGAGATGATCTCATAGATCATCTCTCATTGCCGTTTTACACAGAGACAGCGTTCTGTCTCTGGAGAGCAGGAGACGGATCTGTGTCTCTTGTACATAGAGACACAGATCGGTCACCCCCCCTCCCCCCACAGTTAGAACACTATGCTGGGAATACATTTAACCCCTTCCTCACTCCCTAGTGTTAACCCCTTCAATGCCAGTCACATTTATACAGTAATTAGTGCATTTTTATAGCACCGATCGCAGTATAAATGTGAATGACGCCAAAAATGTGTCAAAAGTGTCCGATGTGTCCGCCATAACGTCGCAGTCCCAATAAAAATCGCAGATCGCCGCCATTTCTAGTATAAAAAAAATAATAAAAAATAATAATTCTGTCCCCTATTTTGTAGGCACTATAAATTTTGCGCAAACCAGACGCTTATTGCGATTTTTTTTTATTTATTTTTTTACCAAAAATATGTAGAAGAATACGCATCGCCCTAAACTGAGAAAAAAATGTTTTGTTTTTTTTTAATTGGGATATTTATTATAGCAACAAGTAAAAAACATTGTATTTTTTTCAAAATTGTCACTCTTTTTTGTTTATAGCGCAAAAAATAAAAACCGCAGAGGTGATCAAATACCACCAAAAGAAAGCTCTACTTGTGGGGAAAAAAGGACGTCAATTTTGTTTGGGAGCCACGTCGCACGACCGCGCAATTGTCAGTTAAAGCGACGCAGTGCCGGAAGCTGAAATATCACCTGGGCAGGAGGGGGTATAAGTGCCCAGTAAGCAAGTGGTTAAGAAGAACTCGAAGCAAAACACAAAATAAAACTATAAATATAGTAACGTGTCTACCTATTAAACTCCTCTCACACTGAGGCGATTTACAGGCGCTATAGCGCTAAAAATAGCGCCTGCATGGCGCCGGTAAAGCGCCTCTCCTGTCTCTCCAATATAAAAAAATTATAAAAATGTATTTGGGTACAGTGTTGCATGAGGGCAAAATATTATTCAAAGTGTGACAGCACTGAAAGCTGAAAATTTGCCTAGGCAGGAAGAGGATGAAAGTGCTCTGTATTGAAGTATCCAGTATGTATTGAAGTAGTTTATTTATAAAAATAGAAAAATACTACATAGGGTAGTAGAAAGGCGGACTTTTTCAGGCAATCACAAGGACATAAAAGTTAAGAAAAAATATTTAATTATATATCATAAAATCCAAAAACAAAGAATAAAATATACAAAACAGGGTATACAGAATATACATAAGCAATGTTAGCTTGCATCTCGCCTACGCGTTTCGCCTAGCGGCTTCTTCAGGGCGAGTTTGAGAGAGGGCTGGTAGTATATAATTGCTAATTTCATACATCAAAAGAATTGCTATCCATCCGATTACATCGAAGATGAAGAAATAAGTATCCGTATGGCTTGTAAGAGCTCAATGCGACAGACAAAGTACTCCAAGATACACGAAAAAATATATATATCCTATGGTTGCTAGGGTTTAGCGTGTGCAGCACAGGCTAAACCCCCCCGGGACACACGAACAGCGTTCTTCACCAAGGCTCCTGACTTACTGGGCTGCCCTATATTGGACACTTTAACCTGGTCTAGCCTAGTTGATTGGATACTTACTCCTCCCTGGCTATGTTCCATGTTCACTGCTGTGATCAGTCCCGGGTCTGTTTTTTGATTTCTGGCTTTATTTCAGAAATACACTTGTTCATCCTTATATGATGACTCGATGCCAACCATAGGATATATATATTTTTTCGTGTATCTTGGAGTACTTTGTCTGTCGCATTGAGCTCTTACAAGCCATACGGATACTTATTTCTTCATCTTCGATGTAATCGGATGGATAGCAATTCTTTTGATGTATGAAATTAGCAATTATATACTACCAGCCCTCTCTCAAACTCGCCCTGAAGAAGCCGCTAGGCGAAACGCGTAGGAGAGATGCAAGCTAACATTGCTTATGTATATTCTGTATACCCTGTTTTTGTATATTTTATTCTTTGTTTTTGGATTTTATGATATATAATTAAATATTTTTTCTTAACTTTTATGTCCTTGTGATTGCCTGAAAAAGTCCGCCTTTCTACTACCCTATGTAGTATTTTTCTATTTTTGATTCAATTACTTCGGATGTCGGCTACATGTGAGTGCTTTTATGTTTCCCCATTCCCTATATTTTTGAACTAGTTTATTTATAACTTAAAGCGGTAGTTAAATAGGAAGTAAAGTCTTCCTCTTTAATTGTACCTGCAGGTAAGCCTATAATAAGGCTTACCTGTAGGTACTGTAAATATCTCCTAAACTTGCACCGTTTAGGAGATATTTACTATATACGCTGCCGCTGATGTCATAGACGCTTGCGCACTGAAGGAATAGCCTGCTCGTGCTGTTTCTTCAGGGAGTGTGCTGTTTCTTCAGGGCCCGTGCCGTGACCAGTGGCAACTATGCGAATGCGCAGGAGTGACATAATCACGGCTCCGGCCAATCACAACGCCAGAGCCCGCAAGCCCAGAAGTAATTTCGGCAAACATGTTGGCCGTGTGAGCGGTGCTGATCCAAGGCTTTATTCTAAGGTAAGTGTTGCATATTAGCTCATTATGCTTTTGCTTTGCAGGTTTTTTTGGGGGGGATTTGCCTTTGGAGGTTCAAAAAAATGTATTCTCCCGCAGGTTAATGTCATAGGGTGCTAGTATTATAGACAAAGCCCAGGTTCACACTGAGCTTCAGAAATGAAGCCGTGCGACTTAAGTCAAACTTGCACAATTTCACTCCCCCATGCCAGACCCAATTTCAGCTACAATTTCACAGACATTCTGCACAGATGTCAATGGAAATCACAGGCTGAAGTCGCAAAAAGTAGTACAGAAACTACTTTTTGAAATCGGTGCGGTGCCGCAAAGGCAGTGTCGCACCGATTAGGGCAGTGCCATTGCCGGAGATTGCTGCCGATTTGACATGTGATTTGACATGTCAAATCACACCAGTGTGAACCAGGGCTTACCTGTAAAGTGGATGCCCCCAGTGGTGTGCTGTCACCACTGACAGGGCTGGTAACAAACAAATGGCCCCTGCCCCCACCTATAACTGGGCTTCACAGCAAGGGGCACATGGAAGGGCAAACGCATGAAAGACAAAAACAGAACATTCCACAGCTCAACTCACCAACCACTCTGCCAACCGATCAAATTAACCTGTCCAACAGTCTGCATTAAAAACAGTGGTTTAGCACAGTGGCAGCGAAGGTGCCCAGTGTGTCCCCGGACCATATTTACACCAGTAACAAACAAATGACCCCCCGTTTTTCTTGTGAAAAAAAAAACAAATGACCCCGGCCACTACCTATACTGGTCTTCACAGCAAGGGGCACGTAGAAGGGCAAACGCACGAAAGACAAAAACAGAATATTCCATAGCTCGACTCACCAATCAGTCTACCAACCACTGGCAGGGCTTCCATCTTCACCCGGTCTTCCTTCTGGGTTCGTGTTTTCCCATTTGCATGCTCATGGGAGTCACGATTGCGGCGCAGCGCTCTGAATGGTAGACACAGTGTGCTAAAAATTTGAATATCTCCTAAACATTGCAAGTTTACCTGTGCACTTACAGGTAATCTTTATTATATACATACCTGTAGGTACAAGTAAAAAAGCGGATTTTGATTGAGTTCTCCTATTGCTAAGAGTCTATAAGCGGCAAAAACGGGGTATACTCATGTCGCGTACACACGATCATTTTTCAGAATGAAAAAAACGTTGTTTTTAAAAAAAAATTTTTTAAATGATCTTGTGTAGGCTTCAAATCATTTTGATATAAAATCTTTGGGTCAGATTCAGAGAGAATTAGATTATCGTAGCGTATCAGAAATACACTACGCCGCCGTTTTTTACCTGGCTCTACGTGGAATCCAGGTAGATTTTGTCCAGTAAACGACGGCGGCGTAGTGTATTTCTCCCGTCGCAATCCATCTACGCGAGTAGGGGGCGTGAAGCATTTAAAATAGGCGCGTTCCCGCGGCGATCGAACTGCGCATGCTCCGTTCGCAAATTTCCCGCCGTGCATTGCGCGAAATCACGTCGTTACATAATTCGTTGTTTGAGTAGCGTCGTTTACGGACATTTCTATTCCCGAACGACTTACGTTAAAAAAAAAAAAAAAATGTAATTCGACGCGGGAACGACGACCATACTTAACATGGGCTACGCACCGTTAGACCAGCAAAAAGCTGGTCTAACAGTACGTAAAAAAAAATAGACGTAAGCAATTGCGAAGACCGCTCGTATCTTCGTGGATCGCCGTAAAAACTCATTTGCATATCCCGGCGCATCAAAACGACGCAAACTCCTCCCAGCGGCCGCAAAAATATCGCAGAGTAGATCCGAAGGCTTACGAAGACGTAAGCCTCTCGGATCGAAGCCCGAAGCCGCCGTATCATGGTTTGAGGATTCAAACTAGTGATACGGCGCGCAAAATTTGAAATTACTCCTGTCTAACACCAGTTAGACAGGCGTAATTGCTTTATGAATCTGGGTCTTTGGATTTATTACTTTTGTGTATGGATGTTAGCTTTAATACCAATTTTGTATTATAGCCTACTTTTGTACCTTTTCTATTCATCTATAGAGAAAAAAAAGCGGATTTTACTATTGCTTGAGCCCTGGTTCATACCTATGCATTTTTTTTTGTGCGTTTTCAGTTTTTCAAAAACACACTACAATCCATTTAACATGGTTTCCTATGAATGTAGTTCACATCTCTGCATTTTATGGAAAGGGCCAAGAACCTTTTTCTGGTTTTTGGTTCCAAATACTTCAATGGATCAAAAACTTGTATTGAAAAACGCAAAATGCACCAGGCCTTCAAGTGGAACTTTAGTCATAAAATTAAGTCCTGCTACTGCTAGATCACCTCAGGCTGGCCCCTTTTGCAGGTATAGCTATGTAAAACATAAAAAATAAGCATTATACTGTTTAAAATCCACTCTCACCCTGCTCTGCACATGCTCAGTTGCTCTCCATTGCATTCCAAATTTTTAGGCACTGCCGAGTTTTTAGAGCAGGGGTCAGCAGCCAGTAGATTGCGGCAGACAGGTGACTGGTAGATTGCTGTCTGCGCTTTTTGACTCACCATTCCAGACCATCAGAATACAATGCAGAGGGACTACTTGTAAAGTTGGAGCTGTAGTAGGGAGCAAGAGCTGCATAAGCCAATGCCTCCTCTGTAGTGCTGGCTCCGGTCCCATGCGGAGTGATACCAAATTCACTTCACCTCTTATCCTATCTAGTGGTCTCCAGAGTGGTGCCAGCAGCGGGAAATAAGACATCTTCAGGTCAGTGTGAAGCAATACACTGGGCATAATAGTGTAGGGCTTCTTTCACACTGATGTGCTGCGATTTACCCACAACGCGGCTGCAGTGCAGTGTACCTGCAGCTTTTCTGTGCTTAACCAAAGAATTCTATATATCCTGTGGGTTGGGTGCACTTTCTGAAAGCGCACCAAAACTCCTGAATGCAGTATACCACACCTGCAGGATATAATAAAATCTATGGTAAAGCGTAGCTAACTCAGAAAAATCGCAGATGCACTGTGCTGCACCTGCGGGGCAAGTAAATCGCAGCACATCAGTGTGAAAGCAGCCTTATAATGGGCTCAGAACAGTAAGGGTTCATTTATATTTTCAGTTTGGGGCGGGTAAAACCCCATAGTTAACCACTTTCCCCCCGGACCATTTGTCAGCCTAAAGACCAGAGGTGTTTTTACAATTTGGAACTGCGCTGCTTTAACTGGTAATTGCACGGTCATGCAATGTTGCACCGAAACGAAACTTGCGTCCTTTTCTTCCCACAAATAGAGCTTTCTTTTGATGGTATTTGATTGCCTCTGCGATTTTTATTTTTTGCGATATAAACGGAAAAAGACCGTAAATTTTGAAAAAAAATGATTTTTCTTATAACAAAAAGTAAAAAATATCGAATAAACTAAATTTTAGTCAAACATTCAGGCCAAAATGTATTCAGCCACATGTCTTTAGTAAAAAAAAATCGCAATAAGCGTATATTTATTGGTTTTCGCAAAAGTTATAGCATCTACAAACTAGGGTACATTTTCTGGAATTTACACAGCTTTTATTTTATGACTGCCTATCTAATTTCTTGAGGTGCCAAAATGGCAGGGCAGTACAAAAACCCCCAAATGACCCCATTTTGGAAAGTAGACACCCAAAGGAAATTGCTGAGGGGCATGTTGAGCCCACTGAATATTTTTTTTTTTTTTGTACCAAGTGATTGAATAATGACCAAAAAAAAATTACAAAAAGTTGTCACTAAATGATAAATTGCTCACACATGCCATGGTTATATGTGGAATTGCACCCCAAAATACATTCTGCTGCTTCTCCTGAGTATGGGGATACCACATGTGTGGGACTTTTTGGGAACCTAGCCGCGTACGGGGCCCCAAAAACCAAGTACCGCCTTCAGCATTTCTAAGGGCGCAAATTTTTTATTTCACTTCTCACTACCTATGACAGTTTTGAAGGCCATAAAATGTCCAAATAGCACAACCCCCCCCCCCCCCCCAAATGACCCAATTTTGGAAAGTAGACACCCCAGGCTATTTGCTGAGAGGCATTTTGAGTCCATGGCGAGTATTTTACAGCGCTCATTTATTTTTGAAAATGAAGAAAGATATTTTTTATTTATTTTTTTTCAATTTTTAAATCTTTGTGACAAAAAGCAAGAACTGCAAAATACTCACCATACCTCTCAGCAAATAGGTTGGGGTGTCTACTTTCCAAAATGGGGTCATTTGGGGGGGTTTTGTGCCATCTGGGCATTCCATGGGCAGTGAGGAGTGAAATCAAAACTTACACCCTTAGAAAGTCTGAAGGTGGTGATTGGTTTTTGGGGTCCCGTACGCGGCTAGGCTCCCAAAAAGTCTCACACATGTGGTATCCCTGTACTCAGGAGAAGCAGCAGAATGTATTTTGGGGTGTAATTCCACATATGCCCATGGCATGTTTGAGCAATATATCATTTAGTGGCAACTTTGTGCAAAAAAAAAAGAAATTTTTTTTTGTCATATTCCAGCAACTGGTGGCAAAACATAAAATATTCCATGTACTCAACATACCTCTCAGAAAATAGCTTGGGGTGTCTACTTTCCAAAATGGGGTCATTTGGGGGGGTTTTGAACTGTCCTGGCATTTTATGCACAACATTTAGAATATTTTTAAAGCAAAGGCCCTACAGATTAAAATGGTGGGTGTTGCATTTTTTTTTTCCACGCAGTATTTGCGCAGCGATTTTTTAAATGCATTTTTTGGGGAAAAAATACACTTTTTTTTATTTTAAAGCACTAAAACACACTATATTGCCCAAATATTTGATGAAATAAAAAAGATGATCTTAGGCCGAGTACACAGATACCAAACACGACATACTTTAAAATTTCGCACAAATGCGCAGTGGCGACAAACTACATACATTTTTAAAAGCCTTTAAAAGCCTCTACAGGTTACCACATTAGATTCACAGAGGAGGTCTACTGCTAAAATTACTGCTCTCGATCTGCCCTTCGCGGTGATACCTCACATGCATGGTACAATTGCGGTTTACATATGACTCCAGACCGACGCTTGCGTTTGCCTTTGCACAAGAGCAGGGGGGGACAGGGATGCTTTTTTTTTTTTTTTTGCTTTTTTAATTTTATTTTTAACTGTTCCTTACTTTTTTTTTTTTTTTATAATTTTTATTGTTATCTTATGGCATGTAAATATCCCCTATGATAGCAATAGTTAGTGACAGGTACTCTTTTTTGAAAATAGAAAACCCTAGATCTCTCCTCTGCCCTCAAAGCATCTGACCACACCAAGATCGGTGTGATAAAATGTTTTCCCACTTTCCCAATGGCGCGGTTTATATCCGGGGAGGGGACATTCCTTCCCACTGCTTGTAAAAGCAGTCTAGAGGCTAATTGGCCACTAGAATTGCTTTTAAATGAAAGCCGACCGCTGGCTGAAAAGAATGATACCAAGATGATACCTAAACTCGCAGGCATCATTCTAGTATAACCATTCAAAGTCCAGCAACATACCATACGTTGATGGTTCTTGTTGGACATGTATTGTAATCTTTTTTTTTTCCATGCAGCCTGTTGGCTGAACGAAAAAAAAGATTGATCGGTGGGTATGCCCACCATTAGAATACCTCCCTTCATCCACCCACTTCTAATGATGGGCATACATGCACCAGTTATATATGCCAAAGCATGGGGGCATCCTCCCGCAAAAAAGTTATGCCGCTCACACATGTATGTACGCCGCATAAAAAGTTATGGCGCATACACACGGTCGGAATTTTCCACGGGCAAGCTTCCGACGGTATTTCGATCGTATGTATGCGGCATTAGGAGCAAAATCGCTCCTCCGCCCCTAATGCCCCCATGCTTCGGCATATATGCTCTTTTTTTAACTGTGGTGGTGAAATCACCTCCCACAGTGTTGGAGTCGCGGCTTTAAATATCGTGGGAGCAAACGCTGTTGCTGTCACGCTAAATAAATCCGTGATGCAACTGAATGGTGTACCTGCTAAGCAAATGATGGTTAACAATAAAACAAACATTACAGTATAACATACCATACCTGCAAAGCAAATACTTTAAAAAAATGTAAAAATAGAGAGAATAGATATACAGGGAGTGCAGAATTATTAGGCAAGTTGTATTTTTGAGGATTCATTTTATTATTGAACAACAACCATGTTCTCAATGAACCCAAAAAACTCATTAATATCAAAGCTGAATATTTTTGGAAGTAGTTTTTAGTTTGTTTTTAGTTTTAGCTATTTTAGGGGGATATCTGTGTGTGCAGGTGACTATTGCTGTGCATAATTATTAGGCAACTTAACAAAAAACAAATATATACCCATTTCAATTATTTATGTTTACCAGTGAAACCAATATAACATCTCAACATTCACAAATATACATTTTTGACATTCAAAAACAAAACAAAAACAAATCAGTGACCAATATAGCCACCTTTCTTTGCAAGGACACTCAAAAGCCTGCCATCCATGGATTCTGTCAGTGTTTTGATCTGTTCATCATCAACATTGTGTGCAGCAGCAACCACAGCCTCCCAGACACTGTTCAGAGAGGTGTACTGTTTTCCCTCCTTGTAAATCTCACATTTGATGATGGACCACAGGTTCTCAATGGGGTTCAGATCAGGTGAACAAGGAGGCCATGTCATTAGTTTTTCTTCTTTTATACCCTTTCTTGCCAGCCACGCTGTGGAGTACTTGGACGCGTGTGATGGAGCATTGTCCTGCATGAAAATCATGTTTTTCTTGAAGGATGCAGACTTCTTCCTGTACCACTGCTTGAAGAAGGTGTCTTCCAGAAACTGGCAGTAGGACTGGGAGTTGAGCTTGACTCCATCCTCAACCCGAAAAGGCCCCACAAGCTCATCTTTAATGATACCAGCCCAAACCAGTACTCCACCTCCACCTTGCTGGCGTCTGAGTCGGACTGGAGCTCTCTGCCCTTTACCAATCCAGCCACGGGCCCATCCATCTGGCCCATCAAGACTCACTCTCATTTCATCAGTCCATAAAACCTTAGAAAAATCAGTCTTGAGATATTTCTTGGCCCAGTCTTGATGTTTCAGCTTGTGTGTCTTGTTCAGTGGTGGTCGTCTTTCAGCCTTTCTTACCTTGGCCATGTCTCTGAGTAGTGCACACCTTGTGCTTTTGGGCACTCCAGTGATGTTGCAGCTCTGAAATATGGCCAAACTGGTGGCAAGTGGCATCTTGGCAGCTGCACGCTTGACTTTTCTCAGTTCATGGCCAGTTATTTTGCACCTTGGTTTTTCCACACGCTTCTTGCGACCCTGTTGACTATTTTGAATGAAACGCTTGATTGTTCGATGATCACGCTTCAGAAGCTTTCCATTTTTAAGAGTGCTGCATCCCTCTGCAAGATATCTGATTATTTTTGACTTTTCTGAGCCTGTCAAGTCCTTCTTTTGACCCATTTTGCCAAAGGAAAGGAAGTTGCCCAATAATTATGCACACCTGATATAGGGTGTTGATGTCATTAGACCACACCCCTTCTCATTACAGAGATGCACATCACCTAATATGCTTAATTGGTAGTAGGCTTTCGAGCCTATACAGCTTGGAGTAAGACAACATGCATAAAGAGGATGATGTGGTCAAAATACTCATTTTCCTAATAATTCTGCACCCCCTGTAGAACAATAGTGAGTGGACAGTAGAGAGTGAACATAAGAGAACAACAAAGAGAGGAGAAAAATACAACCACAACTATTTTTGGATTTTTTATTTTTTTGTGTTTTTGTGTGAGTTTGATTTTTTTTCCACCTTTTTTCACTTTTATAAAAACTGTAAACTGAGCATTGCAGATTACGGTCTCTCAAAATGTGATGGCCATCACATCTTCCGAAACACTGTGTTATTGTGCCTAGGACTGTGTGGTGCTGTACCCTACGCTAAAACTCAACTAGTGTGTGGTAGCGTTTGAAACATTCACCAATGCAGAGACCAGGTTGGTCAGGACAGGAGGGACAATAAAAGCGGGTGTCACGCCTAAATCCGAGTTTGCTGCAGACACGACATCTTTTTTGGCGGGTTTTTTGGGCAGGGGTACCAGAGAGGATAAAAGGAAAATGCCTCTCATACAGCCGGCTCACTGCATTTGCGTTGGGAAGGTGGGGCAAAGCACCGTCTGGAAACAGAAGGGCTTCGGCGATCTCTTCCTGGAATTTTAGGAAGGATCCAGTCTGTCCTGAAGCTCTGTATAGCACATGAGCGTTCAGCAAAGCCAATTGAAACAAATAAACCGACACTTTTTTGTACCAGAGTTTGGTCTTACGGGTAATTAGGTACGGCGCCAACAACTGGTCATTGAGGTCCACCCCTCCCATGTTAAGGTTGTACTCGTGGATACAGAGGGGTTTCTCCACAACACCAGTCGCCATAGGAATTTGGACTGCCGTGTCTGCGTGAAGCGTGGACAGAACGAAAACATTCCGTGAATCCCTCCACTTCACTGCTAACAAATTATTACACTGTAAGCAGGCTCTCTCCCCCCGACTAATACGGGATTCTACAAGCCGTTGGGGGAAGCCCCGGCGATTAGGTCGCATGGTGCCACATGCGCCAATTCCATAATCAAAAAGATGACTAAAAAGTGGCACGCTTGTGTAATAATTGTCCACGTACAAGTGGTACCCCTTTCCGAATAAGGGTGACACCAATTCCCAGACTATCTTACCAGCGCTCCCTATGTAATCAGGGCAATTTTCCGGCTCTACGTGACTGTCTTTTCCCTCGTAAACCATAAAGCTAGATGTATAGCCTGTTGCCCTGTCACAGAGCTTATACAACTTGACCCCGTATCTGGCACGCTTGCTGGGAAGGTATTGTTTGAATGACAAGCGACCAGAAAACTTAATCAGGGACTCATCAACGCAGACAACTTGATGGGGATTATACAAGGCTGCAAACCGTTCGTTGAAGTGGTTTACGAGGGGCCGAATTTTGTAGAGCCGATCGAATTCAGGGTCTCCCTGAGGACGACAGAGTTGATTGTCACTAAAATGCATGAAGCGCAAGATCTGCTCGTATCGTGTCCTGGACATGGAGGCAGAGAAAATGGGCATATAGTGAATTGGGCGCGTGAACCAATACAACCGCAGTTCACTCTTTTTAGTAATGCCCATGAGGAGGGTAAGGCCCAGAAAGATCTTTAATTGACCAGCATACAAATTGCTTTGGTCCACAATAGATCTATAGAGATCTTCCGTGAAAAACAGTGAATAAAAATCCAGTGACGTAAAATCAACTGTTTCCACCTGAATTCCGGGTTGGCCAGTGAATGGGGGAAGTACGGGTGCTGCAGAAGTGGCGGGGACCAGTGGCGTAACAACCAGGGGGGCAGGGGGTGCGTCTGCCCCGGGCGCTGAGCTGAGGGGGGCACCAGCGACCGACAGCTCTGCGGATAGTATATTGAGCAGCTCCTCCACTGAGCGCACAGCTCCCCGCTGGTACCTCCCAGCGGCCGGCATGGGCACGCCTGGAAGGATGCAGGGGATGCCCTGTTTGGCATAACACCGGCACGCGCTGCGGAAGGCTCCAAGATGGCGACGCGATCTGCAGTCGGCGGCGCCTGCAGGGACTCCCGTTCAGCCAAGCAAGTAAGTGTCGCTGGGATGTGATGCAGGGGGAAAATGGTTTAGCAGAGGCAGGGTGTGCGCTGGGGAAGACCTGGGACAGGCTGCCTGTCCCAAGTCTTCACCAGCGCACACCCTGTCTCTACCACAGGCTGAGGCTGGGACTCCGCTGGAGTAGAGTGTTGGCCCAGCCCGGTCCATAGCTTAATAGGGAGCTCCACACTGCAGCCCTGATATCATGTTTATATAAGGGGGGCGAAAAAAAAAATCTGCCCCGGGCGCCCATGACTCTGGTTACGCCACTGGCGGGGACCCAATCAGGATTGGCGAAAGCAGCAGGAAGGGCACTATGGGCACGAGGGGCCTGTCTTTGTCGTCTTCTTCTTCTTGGTGGCAGCGGGACACTACTTGTGCTTGCCACCTCGCCAGCTTGAACTGCACTTATGGGACTCGCCACGTCACCAAGTGTTACTGCAGTGCTGGATGTATGTCCAGGATGTACTATGCCGCTGGTGCTTGCCAGATCACCATAAGGAATAGCGGCGCTAGTACTACTCTGCCCCATATGAGAGCCCTGCGGTTCTTGCACCTCAGCGACAGCAGAAGATCAGGGTCTGGTATGCCTGACCACTCCGTCGTCAGAGCTATCTGTCAGGGAGCCACTGTCGTCTACAGGTTCATATGAGATAGAATTTGACAGATGCGTGACCTCCTCATCACTATCTGACAGGCTCATAAACAAGTAGGCCTCCTTATCACCGTACATTCGATTTGCCATTTTGGGCTCTAAATTTAGGGGTACGGTGGTGAGATTCACAGGAAAAAAAGCACCTGACCTGTTAGCGACAGTCAAACGCTACCAAAAAACTGTTAGCGATCGCAGAGATCAGGCCTGACTCTGCGAATGCTGCAGTTATGTGTTTTTGTGTTTTGTGTCAGTGATCGATCGATCGATACTGCACTTGGTTGGGCTGGGCTGGGCGAAGGTGCTAAACGCAGGTGCTAGCAGGTATCTGTGCTGATCCCGCTAACAATGTGTTTTTGGGAACCCTAAACTGCAGGGGACGCTAGTATAGATCTGATCAGATCAGGTATCGATCAGTTCAGATACTATACCACTAAGGGGGGGTGTATGGTGCGTGCGTGGGTGTTAGCGCTACTGGCACTAATCTGACGCTGCTTGGGGCAAAGCAGACCCTATCCGGCGCTAAAACCAAACTTTGATCACCCGCCGGGCAATCAGGGGGTTAAAACTTTACTGCAAAAAATATGGCGGGTGCCTTGATGCTATAAAAAATAAACTAGCTAAACTGTGTCACCTGTGACACTTATACTGTGATCACTGGTGACAGGGGGTAATCAAGGGGTTAAACCTTTATTGGGGGGGGTTAGGGGGGGTCCCTAGACTTATTAGGGTCTAAGGCTAATTACCCTAACAATTATTTTAGTCACTAATCACACTTGTACAGCGATCAAAAAAAAATCTGATTGCTGTACTGAGTGACACAGTGACAGGCAGTGAAAGGGTTAATTTGGGGGGTGATCGGGGGGTTAAATGTGTACCTATGTGACCTGGTGTTAGTGTAGTGTTGTGCAACTCACGTTTATATGCTCTCTCCCTCTCGGTCAGGAACGGAAAGACCGACACGAGGGAGAGAGCAGCATTTCCCCTAGCAATGTTTACAAAACATTGGCAGGGGAAAACAATCATTGGCTGAGGGTGATCAGCAGGTCCAGGCCAGATTTTATTGGCCTGGACCTGATGAGTGATCGATTCTGTATTGAATCCGATCGTCGGGAACGGCGGGGGGGCGCGCACGCGCGCCCCACAGCCGTTGTTGTGTCGGACGTAGAGCTACGGGCTCCCACGCAGCAGTGCCACCGCCCCGCAGTAATATGACGGCGGGCGGTCGGCAACTAGTTAAGATTTGTTTTCATCACCCCTGCCCCAACTGCACCCCCTTTAGCTGCAGTGGCCAGGGGTGTACACATGTTGCAGCAGGCGTTATACACCCTGTCATGGTTGGTGGGTTTAGCACTTGATAAGCATTGCAGGACACTTGCACTGTGGCCCCATTTACTTGAATGGGTCATGATTGGCAGACAGTAGCACCCACCAAAAGTAACAGGGGGCTTAACTCCTGCTGCAGCATGTGTACACCTTTGACTGCTGCCTCAGCACACAAGGAATGGGATCGACTGCAGTTATGCAATGGGGTGGTCTACCGAAGAAGCCTCTCGGAAGATCCTGAAGATTAGAGGCAGCTATTCTTGGCGAGGATGCATAGAGAGACCGTGCTGACTGCCTTGCATGACAACCATGGCCACTTAGGGCCTGAGAGAACATTCAAACTGGTGCGAGACCGGTTCTATTGGCCCTGTATGTGGGTTGAAGTTGAGGAATATTGTCACTCCTGCACACGGTATATACAGAGGAAGACTTTGCCCCACAGAGCTGCCCCATTGGGTCATCTTCAAAGTCAAGGACCACTGGAATTAGTGTGTATTGACTTTCTGTGTCTGGAGCCTGACTCGAGTGGACAAGGAAATGTTATGGTGGTGACCAACCACTTCACCTGGTATGCCCAGGCATTCCCAACTAAAGACCAACAAGCACCTACAGTGGCCAAAATTACGGTAGAGAAGTTCTTCGTCCACTACGCCTTACCTCAGCATATTCACTCTGACCAGGGTAGAGACTTTGAGAGTAGACTCATTTAATGACTTTTAGATCTGTTAGGTGTTCAGAAGTCAAGAATCAGAATGCTTTAATCGCACCCTCCTAGATGCTTGGGACTCTTACAGCTGAAAAGAAGCAACATTGTTGCGGGCACATTGCAGCTATTGTACATGCCTTTAATAGCAGTGAAAACTATGCCACAGGTTATTCGCCATATAGGCTGATGTTCGGAAGAGAAGCTTGACTGCCAGTTGACTTAGCATTCGGCACATCCCTGGACCATACCTACAATAATGTCCCACAGAGGATATGTGGACCGTTTGAGAAAGAGTCTAAAAGCAGCATATGAGAAAGCTGAGGCTGCCACAGATGCCCGAGGGCAGCGAAACAGAATTTTTTTTGACCTATAGATGAAGGTACATGATCTGCAGCCTGGTGACAGAGTGTTACTGAGGAACTTAGGCTAGGGTGACCAGACATCCCCAGTTTCAGGGGACAGTCCCCTGATTGAGGACACTGTCCCCGGACCAAGTCTGTCCCTGGTTTTGTCCCCAGATTGGATTTAATAGGGGACAGGGGCAATTTCAAAGACAGTCAGCGCAGAATTAAAATTAAAAAAATAGAATTACACCCCCCGCTCCGCTGTGCCTACTATCATAGGGGGGGGGGGGGGGGGTTGTATTTTTCCCATTATATGTGCCCCTTTCTGATGATAATGTGTTGGTCGGAGCAGAGGGAATATTTCTTCAGTTTCGGGCGCATGCCCGTTCAGCTTCATTTGCATGTTACTCTGCCTTGGCTCAAATCCTGGCCAACCACCTGCCGATCTCCTTGCCTTCCCTGGCGGAGTGATCTTCCTCCGCTCCCCATCCAGTAGTAGTTGGGGCCAGAAGAGTAAGACTTGAAAGGCTGTGAGGCGGGCGGAGACGGGCAGAGAGTCGCTGATTGTTGCTCCGCTGTGCCTACTATCATAGGGGGGTTGTATTTTTCCCATTATATGTGCCCCTTTCTGATGATAATGTGTTGGTCGGAGCGGAGGGAATATTTCTTCAGTTTCGGGCGCATGCCCGTTCAGCTTTATTTGCATGTTACTCTGCCTTGGCTCAAATCCTGGCCAACCACCTGCCGATCTCCTTGCCTTCCCTGGCGGAGTGATCTTCCTCCGCTCCCCATCCAGTAGTAGTTGGGGCCGGAAGAGTAAGACTTGAAAGGCTGTGAGGCGGGCAGAGCCGGGCAGAGAGTCGCTGATTGTTGCTATTATTAGTAAAGAAAAAATACGTCCCCGGATTTCATTTTAAAAATCTGGTCACCTTAACTTAGGCGTCTCTGGGGAACACAAGCTGGCTGATTGCTGGAAGTCAAAGCCTTATATTATTTGTAACTAGCTGCCAGGACTACCAGTATATCAGATCTGCCTAGAAGGAAGTACAGGCCCACTAAAGACCTCACACCGTAATCGCCTACTTCCGCTATCAGATGCAGTTCATGTGCCTCAACAACCAGATCCACAGCCTACTCGAAGCACTCGGAGATCATGTCCAATAACCAGGTCTCAGACTGTGCCACTGAACACAGATGAAGAGGACAGTGAGGATAAAGAACTGGGCATGGACTGGCTATGGCAGTCTATGCTATCAGAAACTGCCACTCTTCTTCCTTCTAGAGTGGAACCCTGTCAAGAGAGCAGTGGCGTAACCAGAGTTATGGGCGCCCGGGGCAGAACTTTTTTTTCGTCCCCCCCCCCCCGGCGCTAGCACATGACCACATACGCCCAATCACAGGGCGCCATCTGCCGCAAAATGGTGGCCGCGTACCGTACTCGCTTGGGACACAGTACAGTAAATATTAGTAATAATAGCCAGTAGTTTTAGCATTGCCCAACATGATTCAACTTACTTGTTGCAGTCTTGCAGAAGCATCAGCGCACGCTTTGGTAGGAAGAGATCCACGAGCAGAGTAGTGATGACGTCATCACCAGGGGCGTTGCTAGGTGCCAAAAAGACCAGGGGCTTCAGCCCGAAGCCAAGCCAAGCCAGCACCAGGGGGTGCGGCCGGTAGAGTGGCGCAGGGTGACCTACCTGACACATACCCTGACATAACCTGCATACACTGACTGACGAGATGTGGCGTGGTGTGGCGGGCATACATTTGCACACATGAAGCCAGAGGAGGCTCAGGAGCTGTGGAGACACCGGAGAGCCCCCGAACCGAGCAGGGATATCGCATGGTGGCAGCACGTGCATCTCTGGACCCCTTTTACATTACACAGCACTCTGGACCCCTTTTACATTACACAGCTCTGGTCCCCTTTACATTACAAAGCACTGCACCTCTGCACCCCTTTTACATTACACAGCTCTGGTCCACTTTTATTATACAGTAGCCTGCACCTCTGGACCCCTTTTATTATTATTATTATTATTAAAAAGTGTTTAATATCGCGCCCGTCTTACCCATAGGGCCTCGAAGCGCTAAACGCAAACGTACACATCACCCATAGCAGAGAACAAAAATCGGCACCGCAGCAATTAAAAGGGGTACTAAGAAGGGAGAAACCTAATATAACATAAGAAGGACTCAAAACTTTTACATTACACAGCACCGCACCTCTGGACCCCTTTTACATTACACAGCTCTGGTCCACTTTTACATTATACAGTACCCTGCACCTCTGGACCCCTTTGACATTACACAGCACCGCACCTCTGGACCCCTTTGACATTACACAGCACTCTGGACAGTGGCGGCTGGTGCTCAAATTTTTTTTTTTGGGGGGGGGGGGGGGGGGGCGCAAACGAAAAAAACCAAACAAAAACAATTGCAGCCTCACTGGGCCCATCAATTATCACCACTGTGCCATGTCATCAAACGCAGCCACTGTGCCATCAATTGTCACCACCGTGCCATGCCATCAAACACAACCACTGGGCCATGCCATTAAATGCAGCCACTGTGCCATGCCATCAAATGCAGCCACTGTGCCATAAATTGTCACCACTGTGCCATGCCAAACGCAACCACTGTGCCATGCCATCAAATGCAGCCACTGTGTCATGCCATCAAATGCAGCCACTGTGCCATCAATTGTCACCACCATGCCATGCCATCAAACACAACCACTGTGCCATGCCATCAAATGCAGTCACTGTACCATGCCATCAAACACAACCACTGTGACATGCCATCAAATGCAGTCACTGTGCCATCAATTGTCACCACTGTGCCCATCAATTGTCACTGTCCAGACATCCATCCACCTCGGAGCTTTATATTATAACCTGCTGGGACTTGTAGTTCTCCATTGTCTCCTGGGGCTCAGGTGCATGCGATCCACCATCTTTGTTCAGTTTTTCTCACTGCTGGGACTTGTAGTCCCATAGATGGTGGATTGCATGGAGATGGATGGGTGTCTGGACATCCATCCACCTAGGAGCCTTATATTATAACCTGCTGGGACTTGTAGTTCTCCATCTTCTCCTGGGCTCACAGTGCATGCAATCCACACCCATCCACCTCAGAGCCTTATTGTATGTATAACCTGCTGGGACTTGTAAATCTCCAATCTCCATCTTCTCCATGAGCCCCAGGAGAAGATGGAGAACTACAAGTCCCAGCAGTCTTACTAAAATGACAGGCTCTGAGGTGGATAGGTGGGGATCAGGCAGTGCACCCCTTTAGATTTACACCGGCACCCCCCCCCCCCCCCGTTTCTCTCTCTTCCCCCTGTGGTACAGGAGAGTGTTTTGCTTACCTTGCTGGCGATGGAGAAAATCAAACTTGCCGCCGCGCTGTAAACACGTGTTCCATGGCCAATCAGCGCAGCACAGAGGTATAGCGCCTCCCACTCCACCACCCGCCAATCGGTGCTTCTGCGCCGTTATGTTTTTTTTCAGCCCTTCCACCTGGTTGGCTGGTGTTTCCCGCCACTCCCACATCAAGGGAGACAGACAGTTCCACCAGCTAACCAGGCGGAAGGGCTGAAAAACACTCATCGCGCACCGCCGCTGGGTGTACCAAGATGGCCGACCGCTGCGGAGCTAGGCCAAAGCCGCGGCCTTTCCTAAGGCGGCGGCGGTGGCGCGTTCCGCGGATCTGTGACACGGACGCCAGGATTTCGCCCCCCCGCAATTTTTCGCCCGGTGTGAGAGCCCCCCCTGCCCCCCCCCCCGCTACTACAGTGCAAGAGAGCCATGTACCTGAGGTGAGACCGAAGTTGTGGGGAGGCGTCCCTTGCACCTCGGGTCCTTGAAGCCTCTAGAGATGGAGACAGAGACTTGGTAGACACCGAGTGGCAAGGTTGCGAGGGTTGCAGAGCACCATAAAAGCCTTAATCCGAGATCCGAGCCGAGGTCAAGTCCACTCTGGCAACAAAGTACAAAAGGGTTAATCAGAAGAAGAATGGTCGAGATCCAAGCCGTGTCGTTTCAATTTGGCAGCTGAGTACATAAGGGGCAAAGAAGTAGAATGGTCAATCTTAAATCTTTGCCTTTAATCTGAGGTTAAAGGCAAGCCCCAATCAAGAGTAGTCAAATATGTTTCCAGGTCACAACAAGTTCAGACGGATCACACACTAGCACAGGAACAAGGGGGAACTGAAGATAATCCAGAAATTTGGCAGTGTATGGGCTGGGCTTATATAGGGAAGTTTGAGGTCACTTCCTGTTAGGGTGACCACATTTCCAAACTACCATTCAGGGACACCCCCCCTCCTTCCCAAAAATCAGCTTGTGCTGTAACGAATCACATCACAGTGATTGGACACAAGAGGCGGGCTTTATGATTTCTCCAATCACAAGCAGGGGGCAGGGATTTTGCTCCTCCAGTCATTCCCGGCCAGGACAAGTACTGTCCGTGAGTAAAGCGGTGATGTGGCGGCTTTTTTTGGGGGCATCAGATTGGCCCTGGGGGATGGCTGTGTCAGTTTCATTCAGGGACACTGTATTGTCCTGGAATGAAGGTGCCCGGGACAGACCTGCAAAATGCGGGACTGTCCCGGGCAATCCGGGACACGTGGTCACCCTACTTCCTGTGTGCCTCCTGGGTATTTTCCTGCCTTTTTCCATCAGGTTGAGGTCACTGCCTGTGTGCCTCTTGGGCATTTTCCTGCCTTTTTCCATCAGGTCTTCTGCGCAGGTGCAGGTTGGCGCACTGCCCTAAGGCATCTTTGGTGCATGCTCAGTTGACACGGATTTCCTCTTGCGGCAACGCGCTGTGGGTGCATGTGTAGTAAGCCCTGGACTCTTTCAAATCCTCAGGCCTGAGGCACCAGAGTTCATAGCACAGAGTGAATCATTGACAGGCCAGGAGGATTTTCTGATTTCTCTAACTGCAGAGGACACAGAGACGCTACAACCTTCTATTGTGGAAAAGGAAGAGGCTTCTATACCAGAACAATTCACCCACCAAAAAGAATGACTTATGCTACTCTAGGCAAAGGTTCTGTGGAAGATATCTATACCTCTCAAAGAACTCACAACATGCCGACCCTTCCCACTACAAGTTTAGTGGAGGGCGACTCCAACTCAACCCCTGGCACATCTAGGTGGGTCATCCCAATATCGGTGGCTTGTGGGCAAGACAATCTCACCTCTTATGACAAATGCTAGGAGGTTCCCTTGCCAGGTTCATACGTGCATGACAATTGCTTGTCTTCTTATGTGTACTAACCTGTTTTTGCCTCCTATTTAATTTTGAAAGCATGTAACAGGTTGTGGACATAATATGTTGATGGACTCTGTCTTTCCTTTGAGGACCAAAGGTTCTTTGGAGGGGGGGGTATGTAGCAGGCATGTTGTAATGCAATTTCTTCTTTTGGCCACAGGATGGAGACAGAGAGATCCTGACTTGACCTTCCTCTTCCAGAAAACAGAGACACAGAGCACAGTGGGAAAAAAGGGAGTTCCAGGAAGTACTAAGTTGATTGAAAGAGAGAGAGACAGGTTTTTCCACACATCACTACAGAGAGAGTGCTGACAGGAGACTGAAGAGAGGGAAGGCTGAGGTGATTAAAAGAGAGAGAGACAGACTTCCACACAGAACTACAGAGAGAGTGCTCTCAGCAAAAGAAGAGAGAATGGAAGAGAGGTGACGGGACTGTGTAGTGAAACTCCATCTGAAAGAAGAAGAGAGAGCCACACTGTCTAGCGGCACCTGCTAGACACGCTTTTCCTGAGAATACTGTGAGAGTGCTAACAGGAGTCTGAGGGGAGCCAGGAACAGCGACAACTACACAGTTTGCCACCGTTCAGCCCAGACACCCTGCTCAGCACCCCAGTGCTGCCCAGCAGAGACATTCTACACGGCTTCAGGTATCACAATATCCATTTAGGTGTTAAGTCGGCCACTGTCCGGTCACCTTGCCAGTTTAGCTATCAGCCATCCTAATTGGCCGACAGGAGGTGATCCAATGCCTTACAAAATTGCTAGGAGCCTGAACCAGCATTTGGATTTTCCATTGTGTCATCGCACAGAGGATTGGTGAGCGGGTGTAAACCCAAAACGTCCTTCTTAACACAGTACAGACACTGCATGCAGACACCTATTCCCTTTTCGAGTGTCAGAGGATGCTTGTTGGAGCTACCACTTTTAGCCATTCTGTTCTTACCAACCACTACCTAACAGGATTTCCTAAAGGATCACTGTCTCACATTGCCTGATTAAAACTACTTTCTTTTCAAAGGGCCCCAATAATTGCTAGCAGAAGATACTAGTACTCTTAAACCCATTACAGAATTGTGCTTACTGTACAGAATTGTGCTTACTGTACCTGTTAACACATTTCTTCTTTTTGTGTTGTTACTTTCTTTTTGTGTTGTTACTTTCAGTGGTGCTTGTGGCCCAGAAGGAGCTGAGAAGTTGACAAATCTTCTCTTCTTCCTCTCAGCGTCTGTGTTATGGGCATATACTGTAGATTACAGCCCTTTTCTTAATATACAGTTGCTAAGGTTTGAAGGTTGTCTTTTCTAATGTATTGATTCTTTGCAGAAAGGTTTAACATTTTTGTAAGCTTCCATATCATTTAAATTGTGATAATATATTCAATTTGTTTATCACTACCAGGTGTGTGTCTGTTTTTGGTGATAATCCACAGCCAGGGTAACAGTATTTTTCCTGGAAGAATTCATCTCTTTGACGAAACGGCGTAGGGAGGAGCAGCGTGCTGACGTCACCACTGTTTACCAACGACCATCCGGAAGGACGGGCGAATATCTGAGCCGGCCGGCTTTTGATTTTATTTTATACAACGCTACTAATTATCAATGGACATGTGAGTGCAACCTTTTTATGTTATTAAATTGTTTTTACCGTACAATACTGCTCTATGTTGGCCTTTTTGTTTTTACTCCCGGATTTGGAATCTGTGCGGGGAGACTTGGCAAGTTACTGTTTAGTGTAACTTGATGCGGATGAGTGCAGCAGAGGAGCCTTAGGAAAGAGCTTGGCATAGAGCCATAGAGTAAACACAGAGATACACGTCCTGTCAGGGAGAGGAGACCGATGCTGGAACATAGGGACACAGATCGGTCACCTCCCAAGTCAGTCCCCTCCCACTACAGTTAGAACACAAACTAGGCTACACATTTAACCCCTTCCCTGTCCCCTAGTGTTAACCCCTTCTCTGCCAGTCACATGTATACAATTATCAGTGCATGTTTATAGCACTGTTCACTGTATAAATGTGAATGGTCCCAAAAATGTGTCAAAAGTGTCGGATGTGTCCGCTATAATGTCGCAGTCCCAATAAAAATCGCAGATAGCCGCCATTCCTAGTAAAAAAAATAATAATAAAAAAAATATCATAATTATGTCCCCTAAGTTTGTCACTTTTGTATAGTGACAAACCAGTCACTATACATTTTTTTTTTTTACCAAAAATATGTAGAATACGTATCGGCCTAAACTCAATTTATTTTATTTTTTTAAATGGGATATTTATTATAGCAAAAAGGAAAAAATATTGTGTTTTTTTTTTCAAAATTGACGCTCTTTTTTTGTTTATAGCCCAAAAAATAAAAACCGTACAGGCGATCAAATACCACCAAAAGAAAGCTCTATTTGTGGGAAAAAAAGGACGCCAGTTTTGTTTGGGAGCCACATCGCACGACGGCGCAATTGTCAGTTAAAGAGACGCAGTGCCGAAAGCTGAAATTTCAGCACCAGCCGCCAATGCCAGTGATGATGTCGCCACTACTTTTACAAAGCCATTTATTCCGCACAAAGTAGATTTATAACCTTAGCTTCTGTTGAGGAATAGATTGGAATGGATTCCTTTGGTCTGCTCGATCTGTACATGGCTCAGACATAGGCTGCGAGCACGGACAAGCCCCGCCCAGACGTCCCTATCTCCGTGTGCGGCGCCGATGATATCTGGTGGGCGTGTCCACACAGAACACACCTGAGCTCAGGCAGCGGCCTCGGCAGAGATAGTGGGCGTGTCCATGCTTCTGTATAGGACTTGTGAGAGGGAATGTCTATTGGCGAGCACTCGGTGACGACGAAAACGGGGCGGGGTGTTCGAACTCCTCCAATCTGAATGTTGCGCCTGCGCAGTACGGGCCGTTGTGTCTCTCAGACAAGATGGCGGCGGAGCTATGTGATGGTTGGAGGAATAAATAAAAGAAGGTAAGTGAGGAAAGGTGTAAGGGGGTGACCAGAGAGCGGGGTTACCTGTGTAGAGGACGGATTTAGGTGGTCCTCAGCACAAGGGGGGCATTGAGCTGATAGTATGCAAGCAAGTTGTCCCAGTGCTGAGAGGAGATGGATGGAGTGTGTAGGGACACCAGGGGGGAGCTCCACTAGGGGCTAGGAGCCTATGGGGGCTGGGAGCAGGCACAGTATAAGGAGTGAGGATAGGGCTCTGTACCTGGGCAACATATTGGATACAGCTGTTGGGTAGTTTGTGTGTGCGCTGTAGGTGGCGCTGGGTGCACGATGAGGCAGTTCGTTGTACGCTATAGGGGGACAGGCTGTGCGTTGTGGGTGACGCTGTGAGTGGTACAGTCTGTATACTGTGGCTGGCGTGGATGTTGTAGGTGGCACAGGCTTTGGGTGGCGCTGGACGCAAGCCAGGTGCTGTGGGTGGCGCAGGCAGTGCGCTATGGGTGACGCTAGATTCTGTTGGTGGCTGTGCGCCGTGGGTAACTCTGGGCGCAGGCTGTGCACTATAGGTGGCACAGCCTGTGCGCTGTGGGTGATGCTGGGCTCATGCTGTGGGTGGCGTTGGGCGCAAGCTGCGCTCTGTGGGTAGTGCTGGCTGTGGGTGATGCTGGACGTGTGCTGTAGATGGTAGGGCTGTGCGTAAGGGGTAGCGCTGGACACTGTAGGTGGCACTTGCTGTGGGCAGTGTTGGATGCTGTAGGTGCCGCAGGCTGTGCGTCATGGGTGGCGTTGGATGCTGTAGGTGGCACAGGCTGTGGGTGACGCTGGATGAAATCCAGATGCTGTGGGTGGCGCAGGCAGTGCGCTGTAGGTTGTACAGGCTGTGGGTGGTGCTAGACGCATTTGGTGGCTGTGCGCGGTAGGTAAAGCTGGGTGCAGGCTATGTGCTATAGGTGGCACAGGCTGTGGGTGACGCTGGACGCAAGCTGTGCTCTGTGGGTGATGCTGGACGCAAGCTGTGCTCTGTGGGTGACGCTGGACGCAAGCTGTGCTCTGTGGGTGACGGTGGGCGCATGCTGTAGGTGGTGCAGGCTGTGCGCCATGGGTGGCGTTGGATGCTGTAGGTGGCACAGGCTGTGGGTGACGCTGGATGAAATCCAGATGCTGTGGGTGGCGCAGGCAGTGCGCTGTAGGTTGTACAGGCTGTGGGTGGTGCTAGACGCATTTGGTGGCTGTGCGCGGTAGGTAAAGCTGGGTGCAGGCTATGTGCTATAGGTGGCACAGGCTGTGGGTGACGCTGGACGCAAGCTGTGCTCTGTGGGTGACGCTGGACGCAAGCTGTGCTCTGTGGGTGACGCTGGACGCAAGCTGTGCTCTGTGGGTGACGCTGGACGCAAGCTGTGCTCTGTGGGTGACGCTGGACGCAAGCTGTGCTCTGTGGGTGACGCTGGACGCAAGCTGTGCTCTGTGGGTGACGCTGGACGCAAGCTGTGCTCTGTGGGTGACGGTGGGCGCATGCTGTAGGTGGTGCAGGCTGTGCGCCATGGGTGGCGTTGGATGCTGTGGGTGACGCTGGATGAAATCCAGATGCTGTGGGTGGCGCAGGCAGTGCGCTGTAGGTTGTACAGGCTGTGGGTGGTGCTAGACGCATTTGGTGGCTGTGCGCGGTAGGTAAAGCTGGGTGCAGGCTATGTGCTATAGGTGGCACAGGCTGTGGGTGACGCTGGACGCAAGCTGTGCTCTGTGGGTGACGCTGGACGCAAGCTGTGCTCTGTGGGTGACGCTGGACGCAAGCTGTGCTCTGTGGGTGACGCTGGACGCAAGCTGTGCTCTGTGGGTGACGCTGGACGCAAGCTGTGCTCTGTGGGTGACGCTGGACGCAAGCTGTGCTCTGTGGGTGACGCTGGACGCAAGCTGTGCTCTGTGGGTGACGCTGGACGCAAGCTGTGCTCTGTGGGTGACGCTGGACGCAAGCTGTGCTCTGTGGGTGACGCTGGACGCAAGCTGTGCTCTGTGGGTGACGCTGGACGCAAGCTGTGCTCTGTGGGTGACGGTGGGCGCATGCTGTAGGTGGTGCAGGCTGTGCGCCATGGGTGGCGTTGGATGCTGTAGGTGGTGCAGGCTGTAGGTGACGCTGGACGCAAGCCAGGCGCTGTGGGTGGCGCAAAAGGCTGTGGGTGGCGCTAGACGCGTTTGGTGGTTGTGCGCTGTAGGTGACACTGGGCGCAGGCTGTGGGTGACGCTGGACGCAAGTTGTGCTCTGTGGTAGAGCTGTACGATTCTTGCCAAAATGAGAATCACAATTTTTTTTACTTAAAATAAAGATGTAAAATCTTTCATATTATAAAAAAAAAATTTGGGCTAACTTTACTTTTGAAAGACTGCTGCGCAAATGCCGTGTGACATAAAATCAACCACCATTTTATTCTCTAGGGTCTCTACAAAAAAAAATATATATAATGTTTTGGGGGTTCTAAGTAGTTTTCTAGCAAAAAAAAAATAGGTTTTTAACTTAAAACCAATAACTGTCAGAAAAAGGTTTGGTGTTTTAAGTGGTTAAACTTTCCTAATTTACATACAGGAAGTCTATTCCTTTGATGTAAAATTGATACAATGTTTAGACTTAACATTCCACTGATAGAATGTTTTAAAACTTGGCCCAGACTGACTTTTGACCTGAGAGCAGAGAGAAAATTCTCTGTATACCAAAGATCGGGAAACCCTTTGTCAAGATCGCAACGGGGGAAAAAAAAAATTGCGATGACGATTAATCGTGCTGCTCTACTCTGTGGGTGAAGCTGGGCGCATGCTGTGCGCTGTAGGTGGTGCAGGTTGTGGGTGGCGCTAGACACATTTGGTGGCTGTGCACTGTAGGTGACGCTGGCCACAGGCTGTGTGCTGTAGGTGGTAGAGGCTGTAAGTGGCACTCTGGGTGACGTGTGGTGCAGGCTGTGTGTGCTATAGGTGGTGCAGGCAGTGTGTTGGGCTGATTTGTGAAGCCGATATGTGTGGTAAGCGGGTATGGAGGAGAAAATCAATGTATTATAATGGATTCTGAGTGCAGAGATTGTCGGTCACTTGAAGAATTTGGGGTTCATACGTCCCATAGATCAGAGTCACTGATTTCCATTTATTATTATTATACAGCATTTATATAGCACAGTCTATACACAATAAAAGGAGGCAAAATGGTTTCTAATACAAGAGGATTAGGAGGTCTTTGCTCATGGAGCTTACAGTCTAAAAGATGTCATAGTGATGAATGATCCTGGGGGAGGGCCCACAGATGGGGCAATTTACCTTCTGCCTTATTCAGTTCACATCAATGTGCTTCTTACACAAAACACTATAAGCCATGGATATGCAATTAGAGGACCTCCAGCTGTTGCAAAACTACAAGTCCCATCATGCCTCTGGGTGTCATGCTTGTGGCTGTCAGAGCCTTGCTATGCCTCATGGGACTATGTTGTATATGTGCAGCGGCTTTGGTGAGAAAGCCAACTTATACCTAGTCCACATATATGTACTCCAGGGTTGCTGACGCGTTGTGTCCATACCAGACTTTCTCAACGCATTGGACCGGTGCTGCAGTGTTAAATCATCACATTGGGCAGAGCTTAGACGCCATCTTGGATTTCCAATACTGGCTGTTACTTGTGAATTGCTGCTTATGTGATGCCATTTTATTGAAGCAATTTTGTACGTGTAATTTTAGTTATATATAAAAAAAAAAATGGTTTTAGCCTTGGTTCACACCTATGCGTTGCAGAAAAGCATTACAGTCCATTTAACATGGGTACCTATGGATATAGTTCACATCTGTGTATTTTGAGTCGGTGCTTTTTTTTTTTTTTTGGAAATGGTCAGGGACTTTTTTCCCACAGTAGATTGTACTTTGCATGTTTTAGACTTTAATAGACTTGCACCAAAAACGAAAGTGTGTTTGATGCATTTGGCTTTTTCTTTTATTTTTGGGTAATAGGAAAGTATGACAGTTCTGTTCATGTATTGTGACTTTGATGTGGCTTTACATGCTTTGGCACTCAAGTAGCATCAAAGTAGTGCAGGAACTTTTGTATCCAAAGTTGCATGTTAGAGCTTAGTAGGAAAAGGGATGGTCAGCCGTACTCCAGGGAAACTTCCAAAAAAGTTGTCTTTATTAATAAAAAATGGGCATACAAAACAAACACAGCCACAGGGAAGGACAGCCTGGGGTCCGGGCTAAAGTTAAGGGCTGTGATTGGGGTTAAGGCTAGGATTTAATGTTCGGTTTACAACCCCTAGCCCTGACATGCGACTTTGGATGCACAAATGTTTCTGCTCTACTTTGATGTAACTTGATGCTGTTTGCGTGCCAGAGAGAGCATCAAAGTCGCATCACATGAACAGAACAGTCATATTTTCCTATGCATTAAGGTGAAAAAAAATCCGGCAGAATTGCCCCCCCGAGCCCCCGTTTTACTTACCTCACCCAGGTTCCCAGCCTGGCTGTTAATAGGCTAGGTTGGACGGATTGATAGTAGCGCAGCACTTGTATATCAAAGCAAATTTCCTCATAAGAAATAATGAAATCCGTAGCCGAAAATAAGAGTGTGTGCACAATGGCCAGCAGTGAGTTAGTGGTGTTGGACTAGGGATGTCGGTGGCAGATTGTTGGCACATAAACTGCCGCCTCCTTTTTTAATTCATTTTGTATTTATTTCTTTATAAATGTCAGTTTTGCTGCAGCAGGTTCTATACAACGACACAGCATTTTACAGGTAGACTAAGGAATTTTTGATTTTACTTTAAGTATCATTAAAAAAAAAATGGGTTTCATTGATGCATGTCCCCCAGAGCAGTACCTGAGCCCCCATACCCTTTTTTTGCCCAATAACTGGCATATAGGCCTTCAAAATGGGCTATAGGTTTGCGGTTGGGTCTGAATTTTTGTGATGTTAGAGTTCTGGCACGAACCACGGGGGTGTTCGGCCCAACTCTATTTAGCTGAAAATTTAGCCGTTTGCCTCTTGTCCGGCTGGCTACGCTTTCTACAACGTGACTGTAAATCATTGCACAATCTCGGGTATACCAACAGCTGTGTAGTATGTGGACCTTTCTGAATAAACCAGTTACCGTATATACTCGAGTATAAGCCGACCCGAATCTAAGCCGAGGCACCTAATTTTTACCACAAAAAAATGGCAAAACTTATTGACTCGAGCTGGCCTCGACAAAATCTGGCGCCAGATCGCAATTACGACAAGTAATTGTGACCTGGCGCAGCTTACGCCTAGTGAAGGCCGCAAAGCCGCGGTCTCAATTACCGCGCCCGCTGGTAATTGTGGCCACGGCTTTGCAGCCTTCACACAAGGAAGCTGAGGTCTGCAGAAGGCCGCAAAGCCACGGCCTCAATTACCGACCGGTGCGGGCTGGCCGGTAATTGAGGCCACCGCTTTGCATTCTTCTGCAAGCCTCGTCTTCCTTCTGTGATCTGGCGCCATCTTGTGGTGGCCGTTGGCATTACAGGTTACATTAGTACATTTACATTACAAGTCACAAAACAGCAATTCTAATGTGTTTTTCACCGTTCTCACTGCCATCTCCTTCCCTCTAATTAGAACCCCCAAACATTATATATATTTTTTTATTCTAACACCCTAGAGAATAAAATGGCGGTTGTTGTAATACTTTCTGTCACATCGTGTGGTCTTACAAGGGCACTTTTTTGGGGAAAAAATACTCTTTTTAAATTAAAAAAAATAACACAACAGTAAAGTTAGCCCAATTTTTTTTTTTTTTTTTTAATTTTGTGAAGATAATGTTATGCCGAGTAAATTGATACCCAACATGTCGCGCTTCAAAATTGCGTCCACTCGTGGAATCGAGACAAACTTTTACCCGTTAAAATCTCCATAGGCGACGTTTAAAAAACTTTACAGGTTGCATTTTGAGTTACAGAGGAGGTCTAGGGCTAGAATTATTGCTCTCATTCTACCAATCGCGTTGATACCTCACATGTGTGGTTTGAATACCGCTTACATATGCAGGCGCTACTCACGTATGTTTTCGCTTCTGCACGTGAGCTTGGCGGGACGGGCACGTTTTTTTGCTCCTAACTTTTTTAGCTGGCTCCTAGATTCCAAGTAAATTTGTCAAACCCTGGACTCGAGTATAAGCCTAGGGTGAGAATGCAGCAGCTACTGTAAGTGAAAAAGAGGGTCAACAATGTGCTGCGCTATATAAGTTTTCATTCATTCACTGTGCCCATTGTCAGTGTACCTGAAATTGACAGGTTGCGGGCGTCCATTAATTGTTTGTTTAAAACTTGCGGTCTCCTCCCGGTCCCTTCCGTGATAGGTGGAACTGTGTCTGCTGAGAAACGCCCATAACGGATGTTCTCTCATCCTCGGACTCAGTTTCCCAGCAGACTCGGTGTTCTGCCAATCACGGACGTCCTCTTGTCTGAGGATGAAAAGGCATCCGTGATTGGTGGAACAGTGTCTGCTGGGAAACCAGAGAATGAGAGAATGTTCGTGATAGGAGTTTCTCAGCAGACACCGTTCCACCTGTCATGGAAGGGACCAGGAGGAGACTGCTAGTTTTAAACGATGGATGTCCTCAGTAGATCTAAAGGAGATTGTACTATCCGATTGTAATTTGTGTCCCCAGCTGGAATCGGGGCGGGCATAAACCTCCAAATAGTTTGGTTATCTGGTTTAGGATGAATGTAAACAATTTTAGGGGCTATTCACGCAGCACTCTTCAAGTGTATTGAAGTGTCACACAGACATTTTGTAAAGTTCAGTTGGCCGCTGCATAGTGCGAGGTGGTGCATTTACTACACACTTAATTTTTTTTTTTTTTCAGTGCACACTGCCTGCACAGCATTGCAAAGCAGTAATGTGAACCCGGAACACAGACAAGATATTTTGCCTTGTCATGCAGTGGTACTGCGCTGAAATAACTGCCCAATGCACTCCTACCACATCTGGAGGAAATCCACTCTTGTACGTTTGCCACTATCGAATTTATATTTGCTGGCCCCTTAATACCTCTTTAGTGGTATTTTTTTTTTTTGCCTGATCTTGTCAGTTGGATCTCTACATGTTTATAGTAACTGTTATCTCAGTATGTCCATTAACCGCTTCAGCCCCGGACCATTTTAGTGGTCAAAGACCAGGCCACTTTTTGTGATTTGGCACTGCTTCGCTTTAACTGACAAATGCGCGGTCGTACGACGTGGCTCCCAATAATAATGTATGTCTTTTTTTTTTTCCCCAACAAGAGGATTCTTTTGGTGGTATTTGATCAACTCTGCGATTTAAATTTTTTGCGTTTATAAACAAAAAAGCGACAGTTTTGAAAAAATTCTATGTTTTTTTACTTTTTGCTATAATATCCCCTAAAAATATATTAAAAAAAACATTTTTTTCCACAGTTTAGGCCGATGCGTATTGTACATATTTTTGATTAAAAAAAATCGCAATAAGCGTTTATTGATTGGTTTGCGCAAAAGTTAGAGTCTAAAAAGACTGTTTTATGGCATTTTTATAATTTTTTTTTTCTTTTTTTACTAGAGATCAGCGTTTTTTTTTTTGGCAGACACATCGGACATCTTTGACACCTTTTGACACAGTTTTACAGCGATCAGTGCTGTAAAAATGACACTGGCAGTGAAGGGGTTAACCACTAGGTGGCGCTGCAGGGGGGCGTGGCTATACGTGACACATCACTGATGACCATTCCCGATAACGGGGAACGGTCATCAGTAACAGTGTCACTAGGCAGAATAGGGAATGCCCCCCCTGCTGTGAGTGACAGGTGATTTACATATCCCATGCACGAGCCTGAGAAGTCATGTGGTTACTTTTTTTGGGGGTTTTGACTGGATGTTATGGCAGAATTTAGTGTAAAGGCTTGTACACACGGTAGGACATCTAACAACATTTCCCTTGGATTTGTCCGGTCACACCCATAGCATACACACAGTCAGACTTTTCTGCAAACTTTTCTAAAACTTTGCTATCATCACGTGGTTTTTCTGCTCTTTACCACCAACCTTTGGTTAACTTCTGCAATTGGTTGATTTTAACATTGGTTCTGAGCATGCGTATTTGCACTTTGTACAAAAGTTGGTTGGATTGCTGTACACAAGGTCACACAAGGCACCATCGGACTTTTGTTGCCGAAAAGTTGGTCCGTTCGCAGACCCAACATTTTGTCGGATGAAACCAGAAAAAGTTGGTCCGATGGAGCGTACACACGATTGGACAAATTTTAAAAAGTTGCAGATTTTGAAGTTGGTTGGCCAAAAGTCCGACCGTGTGTATGGGGCTTAAGAAATATACAGGAGAAAATGCATGCTGACAAGGAGTGTAGAGGAGGGCAGAATCTGCAGTTTTTCAGGTCTGATAACAGTGGGGAGACATTTGACAGGTAAGGATGCATGCAGGAGGCATGTATGTCCTTATAGATCAGCACTATGGCAGTAGTTTAGAAAGGAGGAGAGTGACTTTACATCCACCAAAGAAATACTTGGCAACTTTTTCCACTGTTATTTATCTAATTAATCACATCCTACCCATAATGATTTTTTTTAAAGTCGGCTTTTTGTTATGGAAAATACTAGTTAAGATACGATTCAGTATTATCTGGAAAGTTTTTTTTGGACACTGAGGACACTGAGGGAAGAGGTGAGGGGATATTGTAGTTAGAGTTCCACTCGGTTTTGTGTTTATGAAAAGTCAGCTGGTATACAAAGTGTAGCTTCTGACTTTTAATAAACTCGCACTCGCCTATCCCACGATGCAGCTGCCAAGCCCTTGGTTCTCTCCGGCATCACAAGTGTGGGCACCCGGCTTGTGGCTTTACAGCCGGGTGCGCACTGCGCTTTCTAAATGGCTGGGTAATCTTCTGGGACCTGTGACATGTCCCAGAAGATTGCAGGGAGGGAAAGAAGAACTTCTGCTCGAGTCGCCTAGGCAGCCAGAGCGGAAGTTGGAGCTTGGGTGCCTGTCAAAACCAGGTACCCACTCCTAGTTTTGGGGCATGTAAGAGAGTGAGGAGGTCTTAAAGTGAAAGTTCTAATTTGGGGTGGAACTCTGCTTTATAGTGTTGATGCTGAATTATTCATTACAATTATGAAATGCATATGTGGCAAACCTAGCCACTTCTGGAACGCTGGACGTTACATGTCAAAAGGTTGTCTGTATTATATGCTATGTATTCTGCTGGGTCTTATGTGGGCATAGTAATTCATATGCTGGCAGCCGTAAGCCACTAGCATTCAGTACTTAGTTTTATGTTGCCCAATCAGTGTTCGGCAGTTTTAAACCGAACTCCCACAACACATAACCCCAGACCCCAGCTATCAACCGACTTTTCCCTTGTGCAGCAATGCCTGATGGGAGAATTATCCAAACTGTTAAGTTCCCCATCTGGTCCTCCCTGTATTACCCCTGTTAAATCTATTTGGCTGTTTGGAAACCCCTTGCATGGGGAATTCTATAAATATGGAAGCCTGTGAATAAAAAGTCAGTTGACGCTCAGAGCTGTGTGTCGTCTGGTTACTGAGGGAGATTTGGGACATTGCCTTACTTGTCAATGCTGACTGTGGATTTACCCTGGTTACCAGCGGAGATCGTGGAGTTTAATATTGCTCTCCGCTACATTTGGTGGCAAGCGACGGGATCCAACCTTACAGCCGATGAGCGCAATTCGTGCAATGTGAACTACCGATGTAAATGGAGACGGATTATTCTAGGCTAAAGCGGCAGACATTAAAGGAACTGCTAGAAGCCAGGGGTAAGGTAGCCAGCAACAAATCCAAAGCTGTACTAACTGCCGAGCTGATGGAGGGAGACAGAGCCCGCAGCGCTACACCACCAGCAGCCATGGAAGAAACCCTCTACCAGAGAGAAATGAGGACCAGGCTGGAATTTTTGCCACAGCCTATATCAGATGCCATGCTGCATATGGTAATGGCGAATGTGCAGGAGTACGTGATGGCACACAGTCCGCAGTATACACAGTCTCGAGCAGAATCCACTACTGGGTCACTCTACAACCAGGTAAAACCCAAAATTCCCTATCATGCCTTTAAAATGTTTTGCGAGGAGAAGGATGAGATTGATGGGTATTTACAGGATTTTGAGAGACTGTGTGATTTACATGACTTGGAACGGACAGTATGGGTCCCATTGCTAGCAGGCAAGCTGGCAGGTCGGGCAGCAGAAGCATATCGCGCTGTACCCAGTGAGGACAGCAAGGATTATGATAAAGTGAAGCAAGCGATATTAGAGAGATACGCCATTACTCCAGAGGCATACCGGCGCAAGTTTAGAAACCTGCGCAAACCAGAGAAGGATTCACATGCTGAATGGGCACACAAGCTGGACCAAGCTTCCCAAGGGTGGATACAAGCCAGCCAAGCCACTACTATGGAGGAATTGAGACAGTTAATGCTGTTGGAGCAATTCTTCAACGGTTTGTCCCCAGAGGCACAAGAATGGGTGCGAGACAGGAAACCTCTCACCCTAACCGAAGCGGCTCGATTAGCGGATCAGCATTTTGATGCAAGGAGACATCATGGGCCCCTAACCAAGAGTTATCCTCGACCCGCGGGACCACCCAGTACTCTACCACCCCCCGGTCTCACAGCCTCCCCTTTTCGTCAATCCCAAGGGACTTTACCACCACCCTCCAGATATAACGGACGTGCCAACATCCAATGCCACACCTGCAAACAGTGGGGACATATGGCACGCGAGTGCACCCAAAACCGGGGCAGACCCGCCTGGAACCAAGGCCAACCAAACCCGGCACCAAGGGCTGCTGCCCATCATTATCAACGGGAGCCGGCCACTCAAGAGATGTTGAGCATTCCAGCAGAAGAACCCCTGGGAATCTTGCATGAGGTGATGACAGTCCGAGCCACGGATAACCGGCAGCATCATCGACAGCCAGTGACCTTGGAGGGGAAAGAAGTCCAGGGACTTCGGGATTCAGGAGCTACTTTAACCTTGATAGCACCCCATTTGGTCCCTGACTCGGCACACACTGGCGGATCAGTGGCAGTACGAGTGGCAGGGGGAGCAGTGTACCGACTACCCATTGCCAAAGTACATTTGGATTGGGGTGTGGGAGGGGGGACGGTAGAAGTGGGCCTCATGCAAAATTTACCAGCAGATGTTATGCTGGGAAATGACTTGGGCCAGATGACCTCTGCTTTTGTACCCCAGGCCCCATACCAGGAAGCCCATCCAGTGACCACACGGCAACAGGCTCGCACCACGGTTCCACCGACACACTCTGAAGCTCCGGTAAGAGACCATGACCCCCACACGACACGTATGTCCTGGGATACCCCGACTAAGTTTGAGGCCGAGGTGAGGTCAGACCCCACGCTACAGGTATACAGGGACAGGGTACACGCTGACCAGGCTGGGCTAGAGGGGGAGCGGTACACCTGGGAGAAAGGGCTACTTTACCGCATTGCTGAAAGAGGAGTGGGAGGGTCGGCCACAGTAATGACTAAACAGTTAGTGGTTCCCCAGAAGTATAGGCAAGAACTGCTTCGGATTGCCCACGACATTCCCCTGTCTGGGCATCTGGGGATGACACGTACCCGATACAGGTTGACCCACGCTTTCTTCTGGCCAGGGATCTCCAAGGATGTGAGGCAATACTGCACCTCCTGTGACATTTGCCAGCGAGTAGGCAAGCGAGGTGACCGCCACAAAGCCAAGTTATGTCCTCTTCCCATTATTGAAGAACCCTTCAGTAGGGTGGCCGTAGATATAGTGGGGCCCTTACCAAAACCCAGTCCCTCAGTTAAAATATATCTTTTCCCGGTAGTAGACTATGCCACCCGGTACCCCGAGGCTATAGCCCTCACCAACATTCATGCCGAAACTGTGGCAGAGGCCTTAATGAAAATATTTTCCAGGGTGGGGTTTCCCCAAGAAATCATATCCGATAGAGGCACCCAGTTCACCGCCGAGGTAACCCAACAACTATGGAAGATATGTGGCATTAAGCCAATAGTAAATTCGGCGTACCACCCCCAGTCCAATGGTCTATGCGAAAGGTTTAATGGTACGCTGAAGCAGATGCTCCGTACATTTGGAGAGGCTCATAAAGACTGGGAGCGCTTTCTACCCCATCTGCTCTTCGCTTATAGAGAGGTACCCCAAGAGTCAACAGGGTTTTCCCCTTTTGAATTACTGTTTGGGAGAAGGGTGCGAGGGCCACTAGACCTAATTAGAGAGCATTGGGAGGGGGAGAGTAGCCCAGACGGAACCCCTATTGTATCCTACGTACTGGAGTTCAGGGACCGTCTGGAGGCGCTAACCCAGGCTGTGCGCACCAACCTCCGTGTGGCCCAACAACGTCAGCGCCGCTGGTACGATAGGGGAGCCAGAGACCGCAGCTTTCAGGTGGGACAAAAGGTTTTGATTTTAAAACCGGTCCGCACAGACAAGCTGCAGGCCATCTGGCAAGGCCCATACCAGGTGGTGGAACAGAGATGTGATACCACCTATGTGATTGGCCCCTGCTCAGGGGTAGGGGAGAGACGCATGTTCCACGTGAATATGCTCAAACCATACCATGAGAGGATAGAGGACGTGGCCGCCATATGCGCTTCCGCCTCGGAGGATCAGGAGAATCTGCCACTACCTGACCTCTTAGAACAGGAGGGACAGACGGAGCCCTCCAAGGGGGTTCAGCTGGGGGAGCGGCTAAGCCCTCAGGAGCGTGCCCAGGTACAAGAGCTGATTGTAGCTAAAGGGGCTACCTTCTCCAATTTACCTGGGTACACTCCGCTGGCCACTCACCGAGTCGAGACCCCGGGACAGCTACCTATGCGGCAAACCCCATATCGTGTCCCTGAAGCAGTCAGGACGCATATGAAGACTGAGATTGACGAGATGTTGCAGCTAGGGGTTATCGAACCTTCCGATAGCCCCTGGGCATCGCCAGTAGTGCTGGTACCAAAGAAAGATGGCACGACACGTTTCTGTGTCGACTACCGGAGGCTAAATGACAAAACGGTGTCTGATGCCTATCCGATGCCCCGGATAGACGAGCTGCTGGATAAGATGGCACGGGGCCGGTATCTCACTACCATAGACTTATGTAAGGGATACTGGCAGATTCCACTGGCCGAGGAGGCCATCCCCAAGTCGGCGTTTGTCACCCCGTTTGGCCTGTATCAATTTCGGGTCATGCCATTCGGGATGAAGAACGCTCCGGCAACTTTTCAGCGGATGGTCGATCGGTTATTGGACGGATTCCAGGAATACGCATGTGCCTATTTAGACGACATCGCCATATTTAGCCAGACCTGGGCAGAGCACCTACAACACATAGGGGCCATTCTAGATCGTATTGGAGAGGCAGGGTTAACACTGAAACCCAGCAAGTGTCATATAGGGATGGCTGAAGTGCAGTACTTGGGCCACCGGGTGGGGAGCGGGCGACAGAAACCCGAACCAGCTAAAGTTGAAGCCATAGCTAAATGGCCCACCCCCAGGACGAAAACCCAAGTGCTAGCGTTTCTAGGTACTGCGGGGTACTATAGAAAATTCGTACCTAATTATAGTGCCCTGGCCAAACCCTTGACTGACTTGACACGCAAGAACCTGCCCCGACAGGTTGTCTGGGCCCCAGAGTGTGATCAGGCATTCCAACAACTAAAGACTGCTCTAACTAATGCCCCTGTACTTGCTGCTCCTGATCCAACTAAAAGATTCCTTGTCCATACGGACGCTTCAATGTTTGGATTGGGAGCAGTGCTGAGCCAAGTGGGAGCCGATGGCGGAGAACACCCCGTAGCTTACCTGAGCCGAAAGTTATTGCCACGAGAAGTAAGCTACGCCGCCATTGAGAAGGAATGCCTGGCCGTGGTGTGGGCCCTCAAAAAGTTGCAGCCGTATTTGTATGGACAACCTTTTTCGCTACTCACAGATCACAACCCGTTGGTGTGGCTAAACCGTGTGGCGGGAGACAATGCCCGGCTGCTGCGCTGGAGTTTGGCGCTGCAGCCGTTTGACTTTACAATCCACTACCGACCAGGGAAGCAAAACGGTAATGCCGACGGGTTATCTAGACAAACTGAACTTGAAAAGTGATCTGTGAAATTACACCCCCGGACATCCCCAAGCCGATCCGTTGGGATCAGACTGTGTATGCCGGCTTGGTTCTGGGGGAGCATTGTGGCAAACCTAGCCACTTCTGGAACGCTGGACGTTACATGTCAAAAGGTTGTCTGTATTATATGCTATGTATTCTGCTGGGTCTTATGTGGGCATAGTAATTCATATGCTGGCAGCCGTAAGCCACTAGCATTCAGTACTAAGTTTTATGTTGCCCAATCAGTGTTCGGCAGTTTTAAACCGAACTCCCACAACACATAACCCCAGACCCCAGCTATCAACCGACTTTTCCCTTGTGCAGCAATGCCTGATGGGAGAATTATCCAAACTGTTAAGTTCCCCATCTGGTCCTCCCTGTATTACCCCTGTTAAATCTATTTGGCTGTTTGGAAACCCCTTGCATGGGGAATTCTATAAATATGGAAGCCTGTGAATAAAAAGTCAGTTGACTCTCAGAGCTGTGTGTCGTCTGGTTACTGAGGGAGATTTGGGACATTGCCTTACTTGTCAATGCTGACTGTGGATTTACCCTGGTTACCAGCGGAGATCGTGGAGTTTAATATTGCTCTCCGCTACATTATACATTTTCGTTAAATCATGGCAGTAAAGTGTGAAGAATGTATGAAAAGTTGCATGAACATCAAACACCTTCAGAGGGAAGATAAATGTGTGTCAGAATTTTCAGAGATCTGGAGCTGTTGAGAGGTCAGGTAGCTGAGAACACAGAATCAGAACAGAAAAGACCTCATAGATACACCCACTGTCAGGAGAGAAGACATGTTTAAAGTATCAAAGAGAAATGTGAACAGAGGCCGCTAATAGATCTCACGGCGCTGAAAGACACCTTTGTGACTCATGAAAGATTAATAAATAAGCCTAAACTTTTCTGTGGTGTCAGAGCTGTTCGGAAGTCTCCCCATAGGGGGTCACAAGCAGTAATGAGAAGCTGACAAGTTCTAAAGCATCTCCACAATCTAACACTACAACCAAAAGTTGGACTTTAATGCCAAGGCTATAAAACTTCGATGTAAAAATCGATGTATTTCTACCTAGCGTGTATTTGCACTTTGTACTTGTATTCGTAATCAAACGTAACTTGTACATAGTCAGGTGAAAGCCACTCTAAAATGTATTAATATTACATTGGCTAAAACTAGTGATACTAATGACATACAGTGGGTTTTGGGCTTGTCTGCGGCAAAAGAACATTTTTGGCTTTATTTTTTATTTAAATTTATGTGCATTTGTGGTGTGTTCTGTTATAAAAAAAAAAAAAAAAAAAAAGGATGCTGTCCATACAGTATGAAAGCAGCAAAATGGTGTAAACAAGGCTAACTGAGAACTTTTGTATATGCTTTCATACTGTGTTAAAAAAAAAAAAAAAGCATTTTAAAGCGGAGTTCCACCCTTAAAACCACTTGGTTTCATCCCATCCAGCATACTGGCGTCAGCGCCAGTATGCTGTTTTTTTTTTTTTTTTTTTTTTTTTAATGCATGTACTTACTTTATAATAAATCATTTAATTCCGTGCGCACCGCGGTATGTTGCCGCTATAAGGCGTCACGCCTTCCGGAAACAGACGATTAGCGTTCGGCTCTTCTCGGCGCCTGCGCACAGACCCAGGAGCTGACTGCGCAGGCGCCGTAAATAGCCGGTCCTAGTTCGGGTTTTTATACCGCGCCTGCGCAGTCAGCTCCTGGGTCTGTGCGCAGGCGCCGAGAAGAGCCGAACGCTAATCGGCTGTTTCCGGAAGGCGTGACGCCTTATAGCGGCGACATACCGCGGTGCGCACGGAATTAAATGATTTATTATAAAGTAAGTACATGCATTAAAACAAAAAAAAAAACGGCATACTGGCGCTGACGCCAGTATGCTGGATGGGATGAAACCAAGTGGTTTTAAGGGTGGAACTCCGCTTTAACTGCATATGGTGTGAAGAAGCCCTGACTTTGCATTTCTGTTCTCCAATAAAAGCTACCTGCTTGCAGTTTTTTAATACTTAAAGCAGAACTTCACCTAAAAGGGGAGGTTCTGCTTGTTTGCATCCTCCTCACCCCCTTCACTGCCACATTTTGCACTTTTTGGGGGGAGGGGGAGCAGGTACCCGCTCTCACTTTGGTCAGATCACTTCAGCGATCTGTGTGGAAATTTGGCCCCACTCATTCACCCCTGCAGGTCCCAGACGGTCCGTGTTCATCCGCTCCCCCATAGGGGAGAGTGGAGAAAAAACAGGGAGGTCTCTGCACAGTGTGCGGAGACCGCCCTGTAATCCGACGAATCAGCAGAGATTTATGGAGAGATCCCCGCTGAGCAAACGGACATATGGAGGCGGATCAATACTGATCAGCCCTGTGTGAAAGGGCCCTTAAAGCGGAGTTTTACCCTAAGTTTCACCCTAATTTAAAGTCAACGTTAATCACAGGGGATCAGTGTCTATATGTCAAGTTCGCTGTCAATACATTTTTAATTCAATTCCATACCTTGTTTCATCTTCTGAACCAGGAACTTCCTGGTTGAGCTCCTGCGAGAGTGGGTGTGTCACTTTAGCTGCAATGTCTCCTGGGAACACGTGACGCTGCCCAGGAGACAATTTAGATATTAATAGGTGCCTGTCGTCACAACGGGGCGTGAACTTTTTATTACGCCAGCCATTGTGATGGCAACGGAGAAGCTCATGCGTCAACACGGCTCATGCGCCCGCTTCCCGAAAGAATTTGCTTGTGGGCTTTACGCTGCCCACAAGCAAAATGAAAACAGCCAGCATAAAATTTTATAAACTCACATTTGATGTAGGAGAATGCGGGGCAGTAGAGAACTTAACTATGTGAGTACTATCTTTTTGAAAATTAAAAGTTTAATGAACAAAAAAAAAACGTTCGGACCGCGGAACCCCCGCTTTAACCACTTCCTTACTGGGCACATATACCCCTTCCTGACCAAGTGAAATTTCAGCTTCCGGCACTGCGTCGCTTTAACTGACATCTTCGCGGTCGTGCGACGTGGCTCCCAAACAAAATTGGCGTCCTTTTTTCCCCACAAATAGAGCTTTCTTTTGGTGGTATTTGATCACCTCTGTGGTTTTAATTTTTTGTGCTATAAACAAAAAAAGCGACCATTTTGAAAAAAAAGTCAATGTTTTTTACTTTTTGCTATAATAGCCCATTTTTTTTTTTTTTCAAAAAACATTTTTTTTCTCAGTTTAGGCCGATACGTATTCTACATATTTTTGGTAAAAAAAAAAAGTTATAGGACAGAATTATTCTTTTTTTTTTTTACTAGTAATGGCGGTGATCTGCGATTTTAATTGGGACTGCGACGTTATGGCGGACACTTTTGACACATTTTTGGCGCCATTCACATTTATACTGCGATCAGTGCTATAAATATGCACTAATTACTGTATAAATGTGACTGGCATTAAAGGGGTTAACACTAGGGGGTGAGGAAGGGGTTAAATGTGTATCGTGCATAGTCTTCTAACTGTGGGGGGAGGGGGGTGACCGATCTGTGTCCCTATGTACAAGGGACACAGATCGGTCTCCTCTCTCCCCTGACAGGACCTGGATCTCTGTGTTTACACACAGAGATCCATGTCCTTGTCCCTGTAACCGCTGATTGCGAGTGCCTGGCGGACATCGCTGCCGCCAGGCACGCGCATCGGTATCTCAGGAATGCGGCGGGCCGGCGGCGATCACGCGCCCTCTAGTGGCCTGGAGGAGCGGAGGACGCATATATGCGTCCTGTTAGAGAATTAGAACCACCCCGCGGCCGCATAAAGTCGTACGGCCGTCGGGAAGTGGTTAAATTAACAAACCTGTTCTGTTATGTTATAAGATAAAGGTAGTACTCCCGCGCCATCGGCTAAAAAATAAAACTAAAGGCCTACTGCAGCAGGCACCTGGTCACCTGATCCTTAGCGGATAAATAGGTAATCTTGGTGCTGGGCTGTGGACTCTCTAATAAATGCTGTGAATTAAAGCGGAGTTGCACACACTTTTTCAACTAGATCTTAAAGGAAAGACTACCCCTCCACCACTTGTTTTTGGCTATTGATTTTTTTTTCTTTTTATTGCTGCGGCCCAGGATTTTGTTTCCTGGTGTATTCTGGGACCTGTGTGTGTGTGTCCCAGAAGATGACCGAGCCGTTCAGGAAACGCTGTGCGACTCGCGCATGTGCAGTAGGAAATTGGCAGTACAGCCCGAGGGCTCCACTGCTGGTTTCCCTTAGTTAGAATGGAGGTGGCTACACCCGATCCGATGGATGGATGGGTGGGGGGCTGACATTGCAGGCTCCCTGGACAGGTAAGTGTCCTTTGATATATATAAAAAAGAACATCACTTTAACTATAATAAAGTGCAAATAAACTTATAATCATGGATGAGTGACACTGTGAAATCTCTAAGTACTGGAAAATGTCTATAATAATAACCATTAAATAAATCATGAAAAAAGTGACACATGGTAAATAAGTTGTGCAAACAAAATGGGAGAGCAAATATTGTTTGTACTGAAGTGCAAGGTGCAAATGATACCTTGTGCAACACTGAATAGAAAATGAGCACATAGTAATGTTGATAATCATTGAAATAGGTGCAAAACAAATAAAACTTCCAGTGAGCCGCCCTGGGCTTGGGTAGCAAACACACCAGATATAGGACAGATAACCTCACTTTCAGGCTTCATGCACACTGGACGTTTTTACAGCAGCTCTTTTTGGCAGTAGATGTTTTTTTCTACAGTCAATAAACTCTCCATCATGTTATCCTATGTGTCCATGCACACATAGGCTGTTATCAGCAGTTTTGGGCAGTGGCGTTTTTGAGCAGTAAAAAACCCCCAAAACTAGCGGGTTCTAAGACCCTTTTTTTTTCTTAAAAACAAACAAAAAAACGCTAACATGGAAAAACGCTATTGAAAAAAAAGTTAAAAAACTCACTGCAAAGCTACTGGGGTTTTTATAACATTATTTTAACGTCCAGTGTGCATGAGGCCTCCAGAGGACCTGTAATTATGTTTATATTCCTTGAAATAGGAATAGAAGTGATCCAATTTTTATTTTATTTTTTTAAAGGGACAGTGTAAAAATAAAATAAGATTTTTTTTTTTTTTTAACCACTTCAGCCCCAGACCATTTTGCTGGTCAATGACCAGCCACTTTTTGCAATTCGGCACTGCGTCGCTTTAACTGATATTTGCGCGGTCGTGCGACGTGGCGCCTAAACAAAATTGACGTCCTTTTTTCACACAAATAGAGCTTTCTTTTGGTGGTATTTGATCACCTCTGCGCTATAAACAAAAATAGAGCTACAATTTTGAAAAAAAATTTTTTTTTGCTATAATAAATATCCCCCAAAAATATGTTAGTTCGTTTAGGCCTATATGTATTCTTCTACATATTTTTTGTAAAAAAAATCGCAATAACCGTTGATTGGTTTGCACAAATGTTATAGCGTCTACAAAATGGGGTATAGTTTTATGGCATTTTTATTAATAAATATATATATATATAATTTTTACTAGTAATGGCGGCGATCTGCGTTTTTTTTTTTATCGGTACTGCGACCTTATGGCGGACACTTTTGACACATTTTTGGGACCATTGGCATTTTTATAGCGATCGGTGCTATAAAAATGCATTGATTACTGTAAAAATGTCACTGGCAGGGAAGAGGTTAACACTAGGGGGCGATCAAGGGGTAAATTATGTTCCCTCATTGTGTTCTAACTGAAGGGGGTGTGGGACTGACTAGGGGAAATGACAGATCACTGTTCATACATTGTATGAACATACGATCAATCATTTCTCCCCCTGAAAAAAACGGGAGCTGTGTGTTTACACACACAGCTCCCGGTTCTCGCTCTGTTACGAGCGATTGCGGGTGCCCGGCGGTGATCATGCCTGCCAGGCACTCACATCAGCACCAGGGGCGAGCAGGGGGCGCGTGCCGCAATGCAAAATCACGTTGTATTACGTGATTTTGCGCACCTGAGCTGGCCTGCCGCCGTAAAACTACGGTGGGCGGTCGGCAAGCGGTTAAATTGCCCTGTCCCTCGGTGCACACGCATATGTAAACGGTGTTCAAACCACACGTGAGGTATCTCTGCGATTTGTTAGAGCGAGAGCAATAATTCTAGCAAAAGACTTTTCTCTGTAACTCTAAACTGGTAACCTGTAGAAATTTCTTAGACTACATTCACACCTGAGTGTATTCAGCACGTAAAACGCTCATCTCAAAAGTTCCAAAACGCCCAACAAGCAAAATCCCATTCATTTAAATGGCCCTTGTTCACATCTTAGCGTTCTGTTGCCTGAAGCTCAAAAAAGTACATGAGCTTCTTTTTAGGCAGATTACAGGTGTTTTACTGCTTTTTACATGGGGGGCCTTTTGGACCTTAAAACGCCTGTACAAAAACACCCTTAATGCCTGAAAACAATATGCTCAGGTGTGAATGCAGCCTTGAGGTCAGATTTGTCTGCCACAATGGTGCAGTCCCGCTAAAAAGTGCAGATCGCAGCCATTACTAGTAAAAACAATAAAATAAATAAAATCCCTAAATTTTTCCACTCTAATTTTTGCGCAAACCAATCAATATACGCTTATTGCGCAATTTAAAAAATAAAAAAAAATATATAATGTATGTGTTTTCTAAATTGTCGGTCCCCTTTTTTTTTTTTTTTTTGTTTTTTTAATGACGCAAAAAAACGCAGAGGGACATCAATTTTGTTTATGTACAGCGCCGCACGACCGCGCAATTGTCAGCTTAAGTAACGCAGTTCCATATTGCAAAAAAATTGCCTGGTCGGGAAGTGGGTAAATCCTTCCAGGGCTGATGTGGTTAAACCTCCATGTTCCTGCTTTCAGCCAACCATACACAGTGCAACTTTTTTTTTTTTGGTTCCCCCATCAACACAGACAATATTGATAGGGGAATCCCTCCTACCAAGTCATTGTATTCTTCCCCCACGCGGCAAAAAAGTGATTACTGCTGGTGGTTATAACGGCAAAAAAGTGATTACTGCTGGTGGTTATAACGGCTGCTATTGATGGTCCCATGTGTGCAAAAGGTATCTCGCGCCAAATTGATTATGTGATAAAAAAAAATAAAAAGCTGCTACCCTAAAATAATCAGTGATTACCTAAGATTTGGAATGGGGGGTGGGTGCGCTAATATACAAATATACAAAAATAAAATATTATTCCATGAGTGTAAATAACTGTTATGGTGCTAGATGATCTAGCATGAAAGTCCAGAGGACCTTAGGTGTCAAATAATAAAATTCAACATATAACACACACGTGATATAAAATGCAAATTGAATGTGCAAGTATGGATCCAAATGTGACAAAAAGTGTAATCCGTGAGTCCATATAAAGTTCTTAAATAAGTTAGATCGAGTCCAATATTCTTATGATGTGTGGTCCACCTTCACCAATCAATAAATTCCACACCCAAAGTGAATGAGTGAAATGGTTCCTTACCAGATGGACATGACCCTTAATTTGATACCAAAAGAAGGAGTCATGAACAGCTTGTGCAGCAAAGCCTGCAATTGCAAACGTGTCCTGGCGCTGGATATGCTTGTGTTCAGGTGGTTTCCAATAATCACATGTAATAATAGAATAATGCCAACATAGTGTAACCAGTTTTATTACAAATTAAAAGTTGTGCCCCAAACCCGGCACTGAGGCTAAGTCGCGTGGGAGACGTTCACAACGAAACGTACGTCGAGGCGGTACGCATCCACGCTCCACTCGTCACTTCCTGTCCCGCTGGTTCCGGATCTCAGCCGAATGGAACGCACGCCAGAATCATCTGTCTAGCGCCCGGGATCAGTAACCTTATCTCCCACGCGACTTAGCCTCAGTGCCGGGTTTGGGGCACAACTAAATGTAAGCAGCCAATTGGCAGATTTTATACCTTCTTTTAAATTGTAATAAAACTGGTTACACTATGTTGGCATTATTCTATTATTACATGTGATTATTGGAAACCACCTGAACACAAGAATATCCAGCGCCAGGACACGTTTGCAATTGCAGGCTTTGCTGCACAAGCTGTTCATGACTTCTTCTTTTGGTATCAAATTAAGGGTCATGTCCATCTGGTAAGGAACCATTTCACTCATTCACTTTGGGTGTGGAATTTATTGATTGGTGAAGGTGGACCACACATCATAAGAATATTGGACTCGATCTAACTTATTTAAGAACTTTATATGGACTCACGGATTACACTTTTTGTCACATTTGGATCCATACTTGCACATTCAATTTGCATTTTATATCACGTGTGTGTTATATGTTGAATTTTATTATTTGACACCTAAGGTCCTCTGGACTTTCATGCTAGATCATCTAGCACCATAACAGTTATTTACACTCATGGAATAATATTTTATTTTTGTATATTAGCGCACCCACCCCCCATTCCATTGATGGTCCCATGTTGGGTCCAGCAGGCTGGTTGCACCAAAGTTGATTGATCAACTTGGCGCATTCAGCCTGCCCATACATGGTTTGAATCTTGACCAGTTTCCCCTGAACTGGCCGACAACTAAAATGTCTATGGCTGGCCTGAGATTCATGTTCTTTCCAAGTAGCCATTCACTGTACACGGGACACTGCTAAACGGACATTCAGAAGCAGTTGGACACTTTTTTTTTCGACTGCCCTTGAACCCATTCCGTGTTCTCTTATGTGTACATGTACACAGGTTCATTTACTGTCGTTTTTATAGGCCTGTTTTGAAGGCAAAAAAATGAGTTCAAACGCCAACTGCGGTAACCCGCGCATAGTCGCGTATTCGTTTTTGCCCATTTAAAAAAAAAATACTTTTAGACGTAAATGCAAACGTGGCTAGACGCGGCATGTTATCGCGGCTAAACTGCCATTTTTAGACACTGGTTTCTAGCTGTCAAGTTAAATCGTTCAGGAGAGGTTGAACGGCGTCGGCATTGTATACAGACGATCAGAATTTCCGACAAGGACTTTTGTTGTCGGAAAAATTGAGAACCAGCTCTCAATTTGCTGTTGGAAATCCCGACAGCAAATGTCTGATGGAGCCTACACACAGTCGGAATATCCGAGCAAAAGCTCACATCGAACATTTGTTGTCGGAAATTACGACCGCGCGTACGTGGCATAAGACTACTAAACTGCAGGTTAGAGGATTGCCTGGGATCTCGCCTTGGTGTTTAATGATCTAATGGAATTAGCATTTGCTGTATAAAACAAGACATTGAACACAGTGTAGTTTATACAGTAGATGTGATGGTAATAAGAGAAAGGAATAGAACTATAATTTTATGACTGTATTTAGGAATTATTAGCATATTTGTTGGAAATAACATGTGCTTCTATGGCAATCCTTGTTACTTGTGTAATCAGTTTGTACATTGTTTCAGAGAAAGCTTTTGATGGTAGCTCAAGTGACAGCCTGCTAATTAAATGGCCATACTGCATTGTTAGAACCTTGAGAACTGGACGGGGTTCATGAAACCTTCTTCCAAGTGAGTTACGAGTGCCAGTAAGTGAAAAGCAAGACGTGAAGGGGGAAAAAGCCCCTTCTGTTCTCCATCGACTAATCGGCTTGTGCTATTTGTCATTTGCATGAAAAAGTATCCCTGTACATGAATGTTTTTCTTTGGAGCTAAATCAGCCTCTTCCGGGTTATATTAAAGGACGAGATGTTAAAGGTTCTCACTTGGCTCTGAATGAGAACAAACTAGCCCACCGTCGTATCCAAACTGGTGACCTGTTTTGGAACACAAAGAATTGGATCCTTTGCATATCATGTCGCCTCTTCTTTGTTGGGTCGATGTCCACTTTGTTTTTGTATTTTCTGTTACTCTGAGGTTAATGATATTTCTCAATTTTTTTATTAAATATGTTTTATATTTTTAGCTATCTGTTAGTTGGCTTGATCCCAACTCTGGAAATTATCCACGTCAAAGTTTCTCATACCCCTTTTATATGTTCCTTGTTATGAAGACCTTTCTGCCAGCTGAGCTTCTGATTTCCCACCACATCAGAGAGACATTTATGACGGACCTCAAGGTGTTTTTGCCCTGCCCCTTCTTTGTATTTTCACGGCTGTAGTGTCATCACAGGGTGTGCTTCATGAATGGCAAAGGCAGAATACTTCAACTGGTGTTTGTCATAGATGTGTTTCTCTGATGCGATGGGAACCCCCGGAGTTCAGCAGTAGCTGAACCTTCTGAGGAGACCTAGTGGAGGGAGTACGTAAACCCAATATTTCATATTCCCGATATGTCTGCTATACCACCTAGTTGTATCCTGTTCCCTTTGTATTGCTTCCTTTGTGTAAAATCCCCTGTGGTTCCTGTCGGTCCCTCTGCCTTCCTTTTAAAAAACTGACCACTATAAGCAGGAGAACACACCACGGTCAGTTCTCTAGCTGTGCTGGGAACTCTGCCTGCTCTCCAATGATCAGACTTTTCCTGATCAATGCCCCCCCCCCCGCACAGCCTTTCACTAGGAAGATCAATGTGATTATGTTTCTCCACCCCCAGTCCTTATGCAGCTGAGAACAGAGGGTATGTGATCACTTATTTAAAAGGGAATAACGGGTTTTTAAAATGTTTTTATATCTATGCACAAATGCTATGCCGCTGGGAACTTACTCCTTCTGATTCTACTCAACAGGTCCTGACGACCTGATGTTCGCCAGCACCCGCTGATCGTTCGTTGCAGAACAGCGATCGCAGTTCTGTCAGTAAGGAAGGCATTGATCTATTGATCTGATAAAACACCAGCTAGGCACACATTTAACCATTTGATAGCCCCTGGTGTCAACCCCTTTCCAGCCAGTGTCATCAGCACTGATCACTGTATTCCTGTCACTGTTCCCCAAAAAGTGTCGGTCTCCAATTTGTTTGCCGCAATATCGCAGTCCCCACTATAAGTTGCTGATTGCCGCCAATAGTAGTAGAAAAAAGAATTCCATAAAAAAATCCCCTTTTGCAAATATATATACCGTATTGATCAGGGTATAACGGGTACCCCAAGCTTAGAAAGGGAAAAAAGGAAAAAAAAAAGAAAACTTACATTTTTTACATCTGCGGGGTCCGTCTGCGGCTTTGGAGGTGTCCGTCTCTATCCAGCGTGTCCGTCTGCAAGTCCAGTTTTTTGGATTTGGCGCGAGCCGAGAGGAGCTGGATTTTCTGTGTGTTCGGCTTGTCTCGGCTCCTCTCGCGTGGCTGCGGGCCGAGCCTAGCCTAGCCGAGTGCGCAGTACACTTGGCTCTAGGCTGTGGCGGGCAGAGCCGAGCCGAGTGCGCAGTACGCTCGGCTTAGACAGCGGGGATCGGTGTATACCGCGCACCCACGATTTTCCCCTGATTTTAAGGGGAAAAAAGTGCGCGTATACTCCGATAAATACGGTGTGTGTGTGTATATATATTATATTTATTGGGATATTATTATTTATTTTTTTAACAAACATATGTAGCAGAATACATATTGACCTGAATTGATGAAGACATTTAATTTTTTTTACATTTTCTTTTATTGGATTTGTTTTATAGCAGAAAGTAAATGTTTTTTGTTTATTTTGTGTTTTATAGCGCAAAAACAGTGATCAAATGCCACCAAAAGAAAGCTCTGTTTTTGGGGGGGAAAAAAGCACATTTGTCGGTTAAAGTAACGCAGTGCAAAAGATGATCTGGTCAGGAGGGGGAGGGGGGACATCTTCCAGAGCTGAGGTGGTTAGGCATTTTCAAAATGGCAAATAAAATAAAGGGCTATGAAATTGAAATACTTCAAATAGTATGACATTGTTCATGAAGTTTGTCTTTTTCTTTTGGGTGGTATTGTTTACAATGAGAGGATTAAAACGTTTGTCAAGTTTTTACTGCAGTTTAATTGGGAGATTTCCTCTTTCTTCCTGTACCAGGGTTGGCAACTTTCAGTAAATTTACGAGCATTTTTGTAAAATCCATAATTGTTGCATCTGTCCATGAATGTCAGTTACGGACATGCAGCCTACATGTCTGTAATGGACATTCAAGGACAGATGCAAAAAGTACAGATTTTACAAACTGTTCGTAAATTTACTGAAAGTTGGCAACATTGCCGCCTAGACAGGAAATGAGGGAAAATTTGCAACAGAGACTGTTCTCAAAATAGCCTGGGCTGGAATTGCACTTTAACCACTTGTCCCCCAAGGACGTCATATGACATCCTCGACTTCAGGCATCATTCAGATATCACCGTCTTCTGCCGGCGATTCTGTGCACAATAAGAACGATCATGGCAGCAGTTCCGCCGCTTGATCATTCTTATAGGCAGTGGGAGGGGACGTCCGCCACCCTCCCTACCGCCCGTCCGGTGCTTCTCCGGGCGTCGCCGTCGGAGGCACAGGCGTGACGTTGTGACGTCAAGCCCAGGTACACGGAAGTAAACAAAGCTGCAATCGTGGCTGTGGGCATAAGATCGGTGAATTTTTTTTTCTCCAAAGCCTGGAGGAGAGATGTGAGGTCTTATTGACCCCACAACTCTCCATAAAGAGGACCAGTCACAGTGATTCCTATTATTAAAAGTGATCAAAAAAACTACTCGGCGTAACATCATCTTTCACATTATACAAAAATATTGGGCTAACTTTACTGTTTTTATTTATTTTTAATCCATGAAACGTTTTTTTTTTTTTTAATTCCCAAAAAAGGCGTTTGAAAAATGATTGCGCAAATACCGTGCGAGGGAAAACAAGAGTTATTCCCTAGGGTGTCTGCTAGAAAAAAAATGTATAACGTTTGGGGGTTCTGATAAATTTTCTAGCAAAAATGTTTTGATTTTTACATGAAGGAGAGAAGTGCCAGAATAGGCCCGGTGGACAAGTGGTTAAAGTGCATCTGCAGCCAGAATGTGGACATTAAAGTATATATTAGAGCTGAACTCTTACTACAAAGTGTTTTGTGAATAGAGGATGGGCAGATGAATTAGTCAACTTCTCCAATCGCAGAACACTTTGCATTCTAGGAAAGAATACAACAAGTTCTATAAATGGAGAAGGTGGGTGGTAGGCAAAACTAGCAGCGTCTGATATTTAACCCCTGTAGTGCCAGAAGATCCGGGCTGTGGGGAGAAGATTTCTACACTATGCAACACCCAGCCCAACATGGTATACACTTCATTTGAAGTAGGTTATGTCCCTAAAGACATTCTCTATTTTAGGGGCTCATGCACATAACTGTATCTATCTGTACAGTGTATTTCCCCGCCAGGGTCCCCACTAGTGCTGAGTACAGCTGCCTATTAAAGTAATTCACTGTGTGCAATTACACGCTTGTATATGTGCATATACATACACGCACAAATTTCTGCATCAAGACTTGAATGCCCTTCACATATGTGTTTATACAGCTACTAAAATTTTGAACTTTAGTCAAAATATTAAAGCGTTTGTTAACCCAAAATAAAAAAAATAGATTCTGGTCCCTTAACGGCTTAAGAACCGCCGCATGACGATATACATTGTCACGGTTGGGCACAAGGGCGTACAGGTACGTCCACTTTAAAATCCCAGCCATGGGTCGCGCTCGCGACCTGGTCCTGAGTTCCGTGTCCGCGGGGCCCGATCGCCATCGGTGTCCTACGATCGGGTCACAGGGGAGAGGTAAGTGTAAACAAAACTCTCCCTGTGCTTCCCAGTGAGACTGTTACTGATCGTCTGTTCCCTGTCATGGCGTGTGACGTCACTGATCGTCGTTCGCTAAGCCACGCCCCCACACAGTAAGAATCACACTTAACCCCCTTCAGTGCCCCCTACAGGTTAACCCCTTTACTGCCAGTGTCATTTTCACAGTAATCTGTGCATTTTTATAGCACTGATCACTGTAAAAATGACAATGGTCCCAAAATAGTGTGCAGCTATAGTGTAGTGTGCACCATAATGTCGCATAATGACGCTTATTGCGATCAGAAGTCTCCCACTCTCCCTTACATCACAGTGCACCCCCCCCTTACCTTATGCTGCTGCTGGGAAGAAACTGGATGCATTGCTTGAAAGCAGAAAGTAAAGGTCTGGAGGAGGACCAGAGGTGGGCTGGAGCTCTCCGGCAGCTGCAGAAGAGGTGCGAGGGCCACATGAAATGGCCTGGAGGGCCCGATTTGGCCTGTGGGCCTTGTGTTTGACACCTCTGCCTTAAGGCTTCATGTACACGGGAGGTTTTTACAACCTCTCCTGAATGGTTCAACGTGGCAGATAGTAACGCACGTTTAACCACTTAAGCCCCTGACCATATTGCTGGTCAATGACTGGGCCACTTTTTGCGATTCGTGCGACATGATTACCAAACAAAATTGGCGTCTCCCCCCCCCCCCACAAATAGAGCTTTCTTTTGGTGGTATTTGATCACCTCTGCGGTTTTTAGTTTTTGCGCTATAAACAAAAATAGAGACAATTTTGAAAACAAATTATATTTTTTCACTTTTTGCTATAATAAATATCTCCCAAAAATATATAAAATATTTTTTTTCCTCAGTTTAGGCCGATACGTATTCTTCATATTTTTTTTTTTTTTAAATCGCAATAAGCGTTTATTAATTGGTTTGCGCAAAAGTTTATAGCGTTTACAAAATGGGGGATAGTTTTATGCCGGGCACGCGCGTCGGCATCAGGGGCTGAATGCCTATTGGCTGAACGGGGAGATGACGTATATCTACGTGATCTCGCCCAGTAGCGCCGACCTCTGCTGCGGCTGGTCGGCAAGCAGTTAAAACATTAGTTTTACTGCGTTTACCTGCCACGTTTTGCTGCGTTTTCATTTAGAGGTGTTTAAAAAAAATTGCCAAAAAATGAAAGTCTGTAAACGAAACGCGGCTAAACGTGAGTTACCGCATTTAGACACTTGAAATGCTTGTAAACTGGTTTCTAAGCGCATTTTTTGCGTTGCCAATAAATGCCTCTAAACTCAACTGCCTAGAAAGGACTGTAAATGACCCTGTGTACATGTACTGATAAGATAACATAGAGGAGATTTCAGGGGCATTGGTAAAAAAAAAAAAACACCATACCCTTCTGTTGTGTTTATGCGGAGAGGAAATCTAGCTCAAGCAGGTGGAGGGAAGTAGTAGTAACAGAAATGGCAGAAAGTGGGAGAGACTTGGTAGTGGAGAGGGTACATTTTTAGCACAGAGAAGCTGCAATAGTAAATTGCATTCCATAAAATTTATAGAGAGATTGGGGGTCCTCCCATAGCCTGACATCACAAAACGCACCGCTAGATCACTGTGGATATTTGTACATAAAACAATTACCAAAGCTTTGAAAGTACTGTAGAAGGAAAAGACTGGCCCCCTGTATTGTAGGTGTTTATTTTATATACATGTAACTATTTATTTGTGTATTCCCTCTTAAGCATAGAGTGGGTTGTGCTTAAAGGGGTGTTCCAGTCATTTTTAATGTTTATTAAAAGTCAGCAAATACAAAAAGTGTAGCTGCTGGATTTTAATAAACATACATTCACCTGCTCCACGTTCCAGCGACACGCCGGCCGGGGCTCAGCTCCTTTCCCCCCCTCTCCGGCCGGCGTCTTCATTCTAAGTGTGGGCACCTGGACATGACAGCTTTCGGCTTCACGGCCAGGCATCCACTGCGCGTGCGCGAGCGGCGCTGCTCTATCCGATTGGACAGGCGATCGCCTGGGACCTGTCACGTGTCCCAGGCGATCGCCTACAGGGAGGGGCTGCCAAAGACGATATGACGTATCGCCTTAGCAGCCCCTCGGCAGAAGGAGGAAGTGGGACAGGAAGTCCCACTCCTCCTGAAGCCCCCACTCCCCCACAAAATTACATGCCAAATCCAGACAGGGCTGTATTGCTCATATATTACACACAGTATTGCGGATCTTCTTCACTTTGAAAAAGGAAATAAAAAAATTGCATCATGTCTGGTCATATAAAAGCGGTTTCTTTGTTATGGCAATGTTTGCTGTTTTATGTAGCCTTGGATTATTCATTACCTGTTTTGCTAATTATAAGGAACTTGCTGGGATATAAATTTTTTTTTTTAATACTTTCATTGATAAATGTGTATATGAATATGTCAGAAAAAGGTTTAGACTCGGTTCACAGCAGGGTTCTGGTGCGTGCTGGTTCAGTTTCAGGCCCCATTTCAGGTTTGGTGCTTGAATTCGGACCGGAAACAGACCAAAAGACGCATCAGCATTTTTTGCAAAACACTCCGGACCTGCTGCGGAGATATGTGAACCAGTTCCATAGAGAGTTGGTCAAAATCTCCTGCTATTGCAAATTTAATGCAGGAATCCCAATTCCAATTTGCAATGATGTGAACCCGGCCTAAGTTTTTAAAGAGGAGGTCCAGCCCCCCCCACAAAAAATGTTAGTCGGCAGCTACAAATACTGCAGCTGCTGACTTTTAATATATGGATACTGTCCAGAGAGCTCTTGATGTCAGCACCCCAGTCTTCGGATCAGCTGTCGTGTCCAGCCACTGCCATTCCTGGTAAGGAAACGCAGAAGTGAAGCCTTTCGGCTTCAAGGCTGGTTCCCTATTACACATGCGCAAAGCTTGCTGCACTTTCTAATTGGTCCGGCGGTGAAGGGAGGGGAGCTTAACTTCAGAGAGACCGGGCCACGGCCCCATTTCCCGGAATTGGGAAATGGTACCTGTCAAAAACATGTACCCCCCCGAAAGGTGGCACTGGGGGGTGACATGGATAAGTGAAAGTGCCACTTTTGAGTGGAACTCTGCTTTTAGTGGTTTAAACTGCCCTCATCTACAGACAGAAGTTCATTCCTTTGCTCTAAAACCGTGGTCTCCAACTGTGGCCTGGGGGCCAGATGCCGCTGTTTACTTGCCTTTGCCTGGCCCTTGGGGCACTATTTACCCACTGATATAAGACACTATTCTGCCAACTGACATCAACAATGGGTCACTATTCCTCCCAGTGACACCAACGATGGGGCACTATTCTTCCACCTTGTATCAAATGTAGTGATGTTTACTGTTGCTGATGCCAGGAAAATTTCCACTCCCACAGGCCAGAGTCAAGCCCCCCTAATAGCTGAAAGAAAATACATTGTCCCTTTGTTTAGAAAGTTTGGAGACCTTTGCTCTAAAAAAACAAAATGTTGCAATGTTTCACTTTATCTCTTCTGAGCAATGTTGTGATAAACTGTTTTTTTTTTTTTTTTTGACAGCTGGCTTGAGCAGAGAACTCTCTGCACTGAATCAAGGAAATGCTGTGTTAAGATCGCGAGGGGGCTGAATCGCGATCTCGGTTCTGTAACGATTGGTTCAGCTCTACTTGCCCCCCAACTGGATGTTCGGGGAAGCAGCAGAGACCAAGCCAGAGGCTACTCTAGTAAGTACACCTGACTGAAGTCTTTCTGCTTTTTTTTTAAAGCTTTTTGATAGAAACTTTTAGCCAGACATTTTCTATTTATTTAATTATCTGAATAAAACTTATTTGTGTGTGTAATATATACCGTAACATTGCAATTTATATATACATTTTTTTTTTTGTATAGTGTAATGGTTTTATTTTCTGTTTTGTAACAGGACTATGGAGCCATGCCTGTCCCCTCCAGATATCTGAAGCTGCTGGTAGGAAGTGCTGTGCCTGGAGCACATGCAGTGTGATGAATATCCCGCTCAGAAATTGTGGAGTGACAGAAGAAGGGAGTCTTCAAGTGAGTACAGTTTTCTGCACTGTAAAAATTGAATATGTGCACCCTGCCCTCTGCATCAGAAATGATCATAGAGTAGCATGCCTTACATGTGACAAAGCAGTCTTTTTCTCTGTGATCAAATACAACCTGGCCTGATATGCTGGGCTTGGGACAGGAAATGGCCATGAAAATTATTGGAGGACTCTGCTTTCAACTTGACACAAGTGCCAAATGGACTTCTGTTCCCTGCCTTAGGCATGGTACATGTTGTTTTTTATTATTATTAGTGGGAATGCTCAATAGCATTCCCAGTATTGTTGTTCGTTTTTTATTATTCTTATTTTATTCCGTACGTTTTTTGGCTTTGCGTAACTTCTGCATACTTTAAGCCAGGGGTGGCAAACTCAAATTCATCGGGGGCCGCATCAACAGTTTGGTTGCCCTCAAAGGGCCGGTTGTATCTGCGCTCACACTAGTGGCGTAGCGTGGGTTGTCAGTGCCTGGGGTAATTTGCTCCCCCCCCCCCTGACTCGCAGACTTACCTATTTACAGCTAGCTCCAGTCTGGTTACATGATCCCCTGTGTGAGCCAGCGGTGGCTGCAGGGGAGAGGAGAGCGTGCTCGTCAATGACTGGTAAAGCCCGGAGTGTTGACATCAAATATAGATTCCTGTTGGTGCCCCTTCCTCTCCCCTGCATACACCACTGGCTCACACTGGGAATAACACGACCGGACAACCTGAAAATAGGGGTTTACATCTTTTCTACACAGGTTAGCCATCATAGGCATTAGGAGTGGGATTTTATAATATTTCAGTTAATGGGAGCTACACGTCATATTCACACTATAATACTTGTTGCAGCACTGTGCAGCTATATATATATATTTTTTTTTTGGTATATCTATATATAAACCAAAAATATATATATATATATATATAGAAAAGATTCAAAAAGGTTAAAAAAAAAAACCCTAATGGGTATTGATCCCAAGTGCACGGTGCTGCAACAAGTATTATAGTGTGAATATGACGTGTGTAGTTTCCATTAACTGAAATATTATAAAATAACCTACTGGGTAGTGAGTCCCAATCACCGGTGCTGCAAGAAACCTCAAGCTCATTGTGCAAATAAAGCAAATACATAAAGTACAGAAAATTTCATAAAACAATTCAGAAAATTTCATAATTCTACGATGGCCCTACTCCTGCGTAGTGAATCCAAATCACCAGTGCTGCAAGAACACACAATTGTGCAAATATATAAATAAAAAAACTAATTCCATATAACAATTAATAAAAAAAACATCCAAAAAACAACATGGCTGTGAATGAACATTTTATTAATAATTAGTTTGCTTATTTATTTATATATTTGTACGATTGTGTTTTTTTTTTTTTTTTGCAGCAATGGTGATTTGTATTCACTGAGACATTGATCGCAGAGACAGTGGAGCTGAGGGAAAGGGGGAGGAGGGGGAGGCTGAGAGATAACAAGAGAGACTGCTAGAAGACCTACCTTCCATGGCAGCGTGTCTCCTTTGATGCTTCCAGCAGCTCCCTGGCAGCGTGCCCGTCCTCTGGGTCCCCAGTCACCATGTTCCCCGGGACTACATTTCACTGCAAAGAGGAAGTCCATGCTCTGGAGGCATTGGAGATGCTGTTCCCGCCGCTTCTCACCTCTCGGGGGGGGGGGGGGGGTCGGGGGGAGAGGTCAAGGAGGCGGCTGTGGTTGAGATATTCTCCCAACTTCCGGGGCTCTCAGGCCTATCTGTCCTCGGCTCGGCCCCTCGCTGGTTACCAGCATTAGAGAGAACCCCCTGCTGACGGGGCCCGCTCCGCGGGCCACATGACAAGGCCTGGCGGGCCGGATTCGGCCCGCGGGCCTTGTGTTTGCCACCCCTGCTTTAAGCTATTAAGACCATTCAATTGTTCAGCTCTTTCAGCTAATGATGGGACTTCAATTTTTACTGATTTCTACTATTTATACTTTTTAAAATATTAAGCTTCAAGACACTTTTTTTATTTTTTTAACATTGAAGTCAATGAGAAGATGCTTTTTAAATCCTTAAAATCTTGTTCCGCTACTAAAAGTTTCAGCTCCTTCATACTTTCATCTACAGACGCCAAACTTTAAAATGTTCACAAAATATTTAGCTATCCGGCTATATCTTTTCAGTTTATCTTTTACAGTTTTTGTGAAAAACCTGTTTAACCACTTAAGACCCGGATCAAAATGCTGCTAAAGGACCTTGCCCCTTTTTGCGATTCGGCACTGCGTCGTTTCGACAATTGCGCGGTCGTGCAACGTGGCTCTCAAAAAAAATTGGCGTCCTTTTTTCCCCACAAATAACTTTCTTTTGGTGGTATTTGATCACCTCTGCGGTTTTTATTTTTTGCGCTATAAACAAAAATAGAGCCACAATTTTGAAAAAAATGCAATATTTTTTACTTTTTGCTATAATAAATATCCCCAGAAATATATATAAAAATTTATTTTTTCCTCTGTTTAGGCCGATACGTATTCTTCTACCTATTTTTGGTAAAAAAAATCACAATAAGCGTTTATCGGTTGGTTTTCGCAAAATTTATAGCGTTTACAAAATAAGGGATAGTTTTATTCCATTTTTATAAAAAAAATTTTTTTTTACTACTAATAGTGGCGTTCAGCGTTTTTTTTTTCGTGACTGCGACATTATGGCGGACACTTCGGACAATTTTGACACATTTTTGGGACAATTGTCATTTTTACAGCAAAAAATGCATTTAAATTGCATTGTTTACTGTGAAAATGACAGTTGCCGTTTGGGAGTTAACCACAAGGGGGCACTGTAGGATTTAAGTGTTCCCTGTGTGTGTTTACAACTGTAGGGGGGTGTGGCTGTAGGTGTGACATCGATCACGTCCCCCTATAACAGGGATGACGCGATCGATGCTGCGGGCACGGGGAAGCCGTGTTTACACACGGCTCTCCCCGTTCTTCAGCTCCGGGGACCGATCGCCGCACTCCATCGGCGATCGGGTCCGGGAGTTCCGCGGACCCGGTCCCGGAGCTTCGGACTGGGTCACGGGCGCGCGCCCGTGACCCGCGGCTGGGTACTAGAAACCAACGTATATATACGTTGATGTGCCATTCTGCCGACGTAAATGTGCAGTAGGCGGTCCTTAAGTGGTTAAGTTTAGTGATCTTTTCAGGAAATGTTATCGATTTAAACAGAGTGTCTATGGGGCTGGTTAGAGTGGATGATGTCATCACTACAGCACAGAGCTTTAAAAAAAAATATCTTTTGTTCCTTCTCTATAAATTGCTCTCAGGCCCACAAGATCTACTTGTCATACACAATTTATACATCAAAACGTAGGTATTTTTGTCTAGTTTCAGGCAATGTGCTCAGTTTTACGCCTTTTACTTTTGGGTGGTTGAGCTTCCAAATGACAAGAGTTCCACACTTTCTTCCATTGACTGTCCTGTATAAAATTCTTCACATTTCCCAGCGAAACGCACAGAGAACTTATTTTTTAAATCGCTGACATGCCCACATTTTTAAGCTTATCAACATAAATTTCATACCGATACGTTCACAAAGGCCGTGTGTCTCTAACGGTGAAGTCGCTGTTTCGATAGCATCTACTGTTGTGGCTTTATTAAGGCTTGTTTGAAGGGTTCTCTCACTCATTAGGTGTGGGGATTAATGATCAAAGAGCGGCTTTATAAGTACTGAAGAAACACTGCTTGTATGTCCTAAAGATAGTGTAGTGGTTATGGTGAATGGCTTTGGGGCGGGCTTAGCAATTCAGCATTCCCACGCATTTTCTGTAGTAAATGCATTTTTTAGTTATTATACAGGATTTGTATAGCGCCAACAGTTTGCGCAGCGCTTTACAACATCAGGGAAGACAGTGCAGTCACAATACAGGAGGGATCAGAGGGCCCCGCCTGCCTGTTGGAACCAAGGGTAGTAGCTGTGGGGGATGATCAGATGGACAAAATGAAAATACAATTATTGGGGTGGGTAGGATAGGCTTCTCTGAAGAGGAGGGTTTTCAGGGATCCTCTAAAAGCCAATAGAGAAAAAAATGTCCTGTATGGCTTGTAATATGAGTAAATGCAGTGCATGAAGAAAAAAATATTTTCAATATCAGAGGAATTCTATTATTTTTTAGGGTATATTGACAGTTTATTATGGTTTGTGGTTTTGTGAATAAAGGCGAATAAGCACCTTTAAAATCTTAACCTTAAAAAAGGCTGTTGAGTAAAAAGTACAGTGGTCTTTACTGGTATATCAGATTGATGGGCTACTTTTAATGGCCAATAAATGTGTGGGAAACAGTATGGGATGAAGGGACCAAGGGATGCAGTGTGTGGGACTTTTATTAAAGATTCTTTGGGGATCGGGCACATATTGCAAGTATCCAGGGCTTTTTTTCTCAGAGAACATGCGCATGAGCTCAACCACGCGGCGAACCGCATAGAATGGTGGTTGTAGCCAGATTGCACAGTTGGCAAAATTCTGAGATCCACTATGTGCAGAGTTCTGGGGTGCACTACGTACAGAGTGAGTTTCAGGGGTGCCCTATATGCAGAGTTTAGGTGTGTGCTCTGCACAGATTGCAGGGTTGAGGAGTACACTACATACAGAGTCCAGGGTTTAGGAGTTTAGCCTACCACAAAATGCCACATCCCACACTGCACCTCCCTTCTCCCTGCCATAAGTGCAGGGCAGGCAGGGAACTGTGAGAGCCACTGAGAGGAAAACTGTCCTTGTAAACAGAGAGGGCGTTATTTACTAAAGGCAAATCTACTTTGCACTACAGAGTGCACTTTGAAGTGCTTTCGCTGTAGATCCGAGGGGAACATGCAAGGAGAATATAAAACAGCATTTTAGCCTGTACGTGATTTGGATGATAAAATCAGCAGAGCTTCCCCTCATGTCAGATCTACAGGGACTGCACTTGTAGTGCAAAGTGTATTTGCCTTTCGTAAGTAACCCCCAGAATGCTTCTGTGTTTACAAGCGACAGTGGTAAGTGAGAGGTGGCGGAATTGAGTTTGGACGATTCCGGCTGGGCAAAAAAAAAAACCCTGGGTGCGAGCGGCCCTTGTATCTGACAAATGTGTGCTAGGGTGTGACCAGAAAAGTCTATAAATTGACATTGCAATGGTCTGAGGGTGCTAGCAGCAGATAAATAACGACAGGGAGTGCATGGGCATCCTGCGATTTGCTGCTATTTCGAATGGTGGGAAGAATCGCAGATATTCTGCCTGCTAAGATGTGAACGGAGCCTAAAACCTGGAAGCTGATTGGTTTCTATGCAGAGCTGCATAAGATTTTGCACACTCCAGTTTTTTAGTAACACAACCTCAATGTATCTCACATTTTTCTGTCATTTCAGAAAGTAAACTACATCGTTTTTGATTTAGTTGGTGAGAAAAGTAGACTAGCAATGAACTTTTGTATAGAGGTAAATTGGCTGTCCATCGTTTTTACAGTGAAATTTAAGTCAGAAAAATTATGTCCTGCTAGATCACTTCAGGCTGGCTACTTTTGCAGGTACAGGTATGTAAAACATAAAAAAATAAGTGTCTGTACTGTTAAAAATCTAGTAATGCTCTGCTCAGTACATGCTCAGTTGCTCTCTACTTCTTGGCATTGTACTGAAAATCATAGCCACTAGAGGTCGATCTGCTGATACCCTAAAGATTTACTGCTGTTCAGGGGCTCTGGGCTTCGGAAAAATGGCAGCTGGCAGGAAGCTGGAGCAATACTGGAGGTAAATTGGGGTGCACGGACATTCATTTAGTCCATTTGTCCTCCCGTGGATCATGTTATTCTGAGTAAGCAATTGGCTAGATGGAATAATGCTGTGAGAACTCTTAGTGCACTCCTATTGGTTATGGATATATGCAGTTCCTTATCAGCACTTTATTCTATTGGTTATGGATATATGCAGTTCCTTATCAGCACTTTATTCTGTTTATAGATTTTGATACATAGCACTATTTGCAGTTTTGAAAAACACCTTTTTTGGCACAATATGATCATTTGGAGTCATGGTAACAATTTGCACTTGCCCATGCACTTTAGCACTTTTTCAAGATTGCTTTGGTCAATATATTACTAAGTCTCTTGGCAGCGCCACCTACCTCTTTATATTTTTATTGCACTTGACTTCCTGGGGAGGCAGCAGATATCTATCCCATCTATCCTATCTATCCAGCAGGAGCAATGCTAAAGACAAATTACAGCACACACTAATTTTGGTAGCATAATTATAATGTGGAATGTATGTTCTGTGCTAAAGAATATTATTATTATTTATTTTTTCATCAAATTGTTATGGGTAATATTCTGATTTAATTCCTGTATATAAGGGGCTTGCCATGGTGCATTTAATAAGGGGGCAGTTAAGCATTTGTAGATGTCTTGCAGGGATCTCCAAACTTTCTAAACTAAAGGGTCAGTCTTTCAGACTTTAGTGGCATACTGTGGCCAGTGAGGGTAGAAAATGCCCCATTGGTGTCAGTGGGAGGAATAGTGCCCCATCACTGTTGTCAGTGGGAGGAATAGAGTTGAGCTATGCTAGTCTATTAGGGAGCCTAATAAATTGTCGCAAGCCTTTTAAATGTTATTACACTGTCTAAGCCTCGTACACACAATCGCATTTTCCGACAACAAATGTCTGATGGCAGGGTTTTGTTGGATAGTCCGACCACTTGTACTCTCCATCAGGCAATTGTCGGAATTTCCTACAACAAATGTTTTATAGCATGCCTTTAAATTTTTCGACAACAAATGTGTGCCGTTTGGTTATCCAATCGTCTTTACACAAGTCCTATCACACAAAAATCCAAAGTACAAACATGCTCAGAAGCAATGCTAACCATGAGACAACATTAGCAGAAGTTGCCCAAAGGGTGGCACTAAAGTGTGGAAAAAACATGTAGTACGTCACTACGTTTGTTTGGCTGAAAAAGTTCTGCCTTCTGTATGCATATCAAGTTCAGACAACTCCCTAAGCAAAAAATTCCACGGATATGTCCGTTGGAAATCCGATCGTGTGTACGAGGCTTTACAGTGACTTGAAAAGGTATTCATACCCCTTGTAGTTTTTCACATTTTGTAATGTTAAAACTAAAAACGTAAATGTATTTTATTGGGATTTTATGTGATGGACCAACACAAAGTGGCACATAATTGTGAAGTTGAAGATAAAATATACATTTTTTTTTTTTTTTTTTTTACAAATTTCTGAAAAGTGTTGGGTGCATTTATTTATATTCAGCCCCCTTTACTCTGATACCCCTAACTAAAATCTAGTGGGACCCATCATCTAATTAGTAAATAGAGTCCACCTGTTTAATTGTAATTTTTGTATAAATACAGCTGTTCTGTGAAGCCCTCAGAGGTTTGTTAGAAATCCTTGGTGAACAAACAGCATTATGAAGGTCAGGGGTAAAGTTGTGGAGAAGTTAAAAGCAGGGTTAGGTTATAAAAAATATCCCAAGCTTTGAACATCTATGTCCAATCCATCATCCAAAAATGGAAAAAGTATGGCACAACTCCAAACTTACCAAGACTTGGCCATCCACCTAAACTGACAGGCCGGGCAAGGAGAGCATTAATCAGAGAAGCCGCTAAGAGGCTCATGGTAACTCTGGAGGAGCTTCAGAGATCCACAGCTCAGGTGGGAGAATCTGTCCACAGAACAACTATTAGGCCCCTTTCACACTGGGGCGGGAGCCGCGGTGGCGGTATAGCGCCACTAAAAATAGCTGCGCTATACCACTGGATTTCCCGCTAGCGGTGCGGTATTGACCCCCACTAGCGGCCGATAAAGGGTTAATACCGCCCGCAATGCACCTCTGCAAGAAAACCTGATGGAGTCTGCAAAAGACCTGAGACTGGGATGGAGATTTGTCTTCCAACAAGACAATGATCCAAAACATAAAGCAAAATCTACACTGGAATAGTTCACAAATAAACATATCCAGGTGTTAGAATGGCCAAGTCAAAGTCCAGACCTGAATCCAATCGAGAATCTGTGAAAAGAACTAAAAACCGCTGTTCACAAACGCTCTCCAAACGCTCTCCATCCAACCTCACTGAGCTCAAGCTGTTTTGCATGGAGGAATGGGCAAAAATTTCAGTCTCTCGATGTGCAAAACTGATAGAGACATACCCCAAGCGACTTACAGCTGTAATCGCAGCAAAAGGTGTCACTACAAAGTATTACCTTAAGGGGGCTGAATAATTTTGCACGCCCAATTTTTCAGTTTATTTGTTAAAAAAGTTTGAAATATCCAATAAATTTCGTTCCACTTCATGATTGTGTCCCACTTGTTGATTCTTCACAAAATTTGTTTTATATCTTTATGTTTGAAGCCTGAAATGTGGCAAAAGTTCGCAAAGTTCAAGGGGGCCGAATACTTTCGCAAGGCACTGTGTGTTTGTGTGTTTGTGTGTGTGTGTGTGTGTATATATAATATATATATATATATATATATATATATATATATATATAGTATATATATTTTTTATTCAAACGCTTTTAAAACGAAAACGCGGCCATGTAAACACGGCAAAACAGACGCTTTAAACGTGGGTTACTTTCTGTCAAGTTTAACCATTTAGGAGCAGTTGTAAAAGCATCCCGTGTACATGGAGCCTAACACACCATCCCCACTGTGAAACATGGTGGTGGAACCATCATGTTGTGGGGATGCTTTTCTTCAGCAGGGACAGGGACACTGGTCAGAGTTGATGGCAAGATGGGTGGAGCCAAATACAGGGCAATCTTGGAATAAAAACCTGTTAGAGTCTGCAAAAAACTTGAGACTGGGACGGAGGTTCACCTTCCAGCAGGGCAACAGCCCTAAACATACAGCCAGAGCTACAATGGAATTGTTTAGATCAAAATGTGATCATTATGTGTTAGAATGGCTCAGTTACAGCCCAGATCTACTGTAAATCCAATTGAGAATCTGTGACAAGGCTTGAAAATTGCTCTTCAGACACTCTCCATCCAATCTGACAGAGCTTGAGCTATTTTGCAATGAAGAATGGGCAAGAATTTCACTCTAGATGTGCAAAGCTGTTAGAGACATCCTTAAAGGACTGTAATTGCAATGAAAGTTGGTTCTACAAAATATTGACTCGGAGGGGCTGAGTACAAATGCAAGCCACACTTTTCACATATTTGTAAAAAATTTCAGGGGCCCGCCCCGCCAGTTCTCTGAACTCGGAGGCCCGCCCGTCCTTCAGTTGGCCTCTGAGAAAAGTGGACACTGGAAGAGAAAGTCGGCTTACACAAATGGAGTGAAGGGGGAGGAGACCCCATGACACAGGAGCATTCCTGGAGGCATGGGATCAATAAAGGGGAAGGAATCACTTGACAAATTGTCAGTGCAACTGATCCCAACCTCCACCACCTCTGCCTCTTACTGACCCTCTCCCTCAAACGGAGGTCATCCCTATCTTTCCCCCCACCCCCCCCCCCCCCATTACATCTTGGTGATGGGAGGGATAGGGATGAGAACTGTGATGGTGAGGGGGGATGGGATCAGTAAGAGGCAGAGGTGGTGATGGCGCTACCACCACCCTCCCCAATGCCACGGATCGCACACCACCCTCCCCAATGCCACTGATCGCACACCACCCTCCCTAATGCCACTGATCTAACCCCTCCCCCACGCCACTGATCCCATCCCTTCCCTCTACCACCACTGCTCCTGGGGGCTTATGTGTCACCCTTGTACACTTGGATAGAAGGAGGGTGTCATATGGAATAACTAATACCCTCCCTTTTCCTCCAGCAGTCACTGAAAGCCTACTTTTCCCTCTACCTCCTGCCGGTGTTCTGATGAGAAATGTCCCCTGTCAAATAATGCCCACCAAGTACTGCGCATGCGCAACGCTGGGGCGTGTAGGAAGAATAGCAGAGATATATTTGTTTAGGAGATGTTTGAGTTTCATCAAAAAATCCACCCTCATCTTTACAGCGCTGGCCATCATTACAAAATACGCCCCCTTCTGTAGGCATCCGCTCCCTCCCAGGTACCCATCATGAAGAAATCCGCCCCTTGTAGACTTGATTGAGCATCGGGTGCTTGTGGCACAATGTCGGCTGTTGTGCGCAGGCACTGTCTACAGCTCATCGTCAATTCCGATGTTCGGCAGCTCCATGCTGCGCAAGCGATGCGCAGTACCGGGTAGGCATTATTCGACAAGGGCCATTTTTCGACAGGACAGTGACTGCAGGAAGAAAATGGAGGGGGTGGTTTCTTTTGTTTGCTGCCCCTCTTATCCAGGTGTAAAGGGGTGAGAAATGGGTCGCCCGGGGTCCTTTATGGTTTCTTGCACTGGGGCCCTGAAGGTTCTAATTATGCCTCTGCCCTCAAGGAACAAGTCCTGCAAAAATAAAACGAATTCAGCCACCACATGTAATGAGGGTGAGCTGTAATATCTGACTTTTTTATTTCTAGGTTTGGATACCGTTTTATTTTTTTTATAATTCTCCATGCACTACATCAGTGGTCTATCCTCTACCCCCAAAATCCTCCCCCCCAGCACAAATCTCCCCCCTAAATCACTCTTAGCCCCCCCAAATTTTCCCACCTAGAATAAGACTCCCTGCCACTCCCCCAAATTCCCCATTCCAACACAAATCCCCTGACCCCCCAATCTCCTTGTGGTGCCCCCCTCCTCACATGATACCACCCCTTGTCCCAACCCTGCTTGGGGCACTATTTTATTCACCAATGAAGGGCACAATTCCTTCTAATGACACCAACAATAGGCCACAATTCGTTCCAACGACTCCAAGAATGAGGCACAATTCCTACCAATGACATAAATAATGGGGCACAATACTTCCCAATGACATCAACAGTGTGGCCCATTGACGCCAATGATGGGGCACAATTCCTCCAATGACGGGATTGTACTCTTGATGGTTACAGTCCGGCCCTCTTAAAGTCTAAAGCACAGTAAACTGGCCCTTTGCTTACAAGGTTTGGAGACCCCTGCACTACAGAGTATTGAGGGGCGGTGTAGGGAGGATGCTGCCCCTGCTGGTCCTGTAGGGTTATAGCGGGCTGTGCATATCCTTAATAAGGGATAGTAATAGAAGGACAGATCATGGATGAGAGAGGCATACGATGGCCGTGTGTAGTGGTAATATGGTTGCTGTATACATTGGTGCTATCTCCTCTTCTGGCTGTCAGTGTCGGCCCCCACTCCTCCCGGCATGCTGTCACTATGTGCCGGGGCTCCTCCCTTCCTCCCTGCAGTAGTAGCGCTGAAAGCGATGCTCGCGCCCGCCTGCCCCGCCCCCTGCTCTCACCTCCAGTGCTGGGTGTGTGTGTGAGAGAGAGGATCATGTGATCCCATGTAGCCGGGAGCGCGCATGCTGTGCAGCAGTCTGGAGGCAGGATGGAGGAGAGCTGTGAGATCATCATGGTGATGATGATGATGGGGTAGGTGCAATCTCTTCATTGCTGTCCGATGGTCAGGGACTTTATCGTTCTCCTACAATGTGTCACTTCAGGGCTTCCTTCTATCATAGCAGCCGGACACGGTCCGCTCATCGTGCTGGCAGCAGCTGATGGTCGGTGTGATGATGATTGGGGGGGGCGCTGTCTTGTCACCCAGCACTGTGTCCCGCACTGCTCACATCCAGCCATCGCAGTGTGCTAGAAATGTCCATTGACAACAATGGGGTGTCCGTGTTCTGTGTGATCTGTGCTGCTGTGACAGAACAAAAGGGGTTGTTGTGTGTGTGTGTGCTGGGAGGGCAATGCAACGAGCTGTCACTCATGGATGGATGTAGCCTTCCCTATGTAGATGTATTACACTCCATCTTCTGCTCATGGATGTGATGAGCCTGCACATCTGTATGTGTGTATGGGCTCCTGGTAATATCTGTTCTATGTGACTGCTGATGAGTGAACCCCCCCCCCCCCCCCCCCCAGTCCTTCCCTTCTGACACCATTCATATAGCTGGTGTCCTTTTTAGATGAAAAATAAAAATGGTTCTGTGTTAGGTCTGGGGAGCTCTGCATCTGCATGATGGCGAATGAGGTTCTCATCGCCTTACCTTGCTGGTGTGTAGAAATGATGACGGCAGTGGGAACACCCATGGAAGGACAGAGTGTGGGGCTTGCAGAATTCTCTGCATGGGAAATGGAGTGCAAGGCTGCCAGACGAATGCATCCGCGTCATGGATGCTGATGTACAGCAGCTGAGACATGATCGCCAACAACAGCCTAGCAATAATGGAAGACCTAGTATATCCTAATGGAATTGTGGACAGGCTTTGTCTTGGTCATCTCACATGGTTTGCAAAAAAAGTGTGTTTGTGTGTGTGTGTGTGTGTGTGTGTATATGTACACACACACACACACACTTATTTTGTGCTTTGTATGCGTTTGCCATCTATAGGCTACACTGAACAGGCATCTTGTTTAGTACCTTGGTTGGAAATATGTAAACATATATACAGGGAAATATACTTACACCTTTATTATCGGTCATGTTCACTGTGTTTACAGGGAATGTTTATTACCTCGGTCATATTCTGATTGCCCTGGTAGTAGGTCGCATCCCTTTCTCCCATATTCCTTTTAAACCTTGGTGATGTGTAATTGTACTGCGGGTTGTTAGGGGGGTGGTGGTGGTTTTTGTTTTTGTAGGTCAAGCTCTTATCTAGTTGTTTGGTTGCATTGCTGTCACAAATGCATCTGATCTCGTATTGTATTGACTTGAATCTGATCTCGTATAGAACTGCATGTTGTTGTTACTAGGTATATCGATATCAACTAAAAATAAATGTCATCATCATGCTGTACAGCCCACTGGGTTCTCTTTAATTAAAATGCATCCATTCTTTAGGAGTAAATACCTCCCTTCAATGTCATTCTTTGCAAACACAATTTTGACCTTTATTTGACATAGGTATTGCAGAAAGGGAATCTTTTTATTTCTTTGAGTACTTTGTCTCTGATGGCAATCATTCTCTACAGTGCAGGTTTTTCTCTCCAAATGTTAATTTTTCACATAAGCATTAAAAACAACCCCATGAAGCAAATGTAAAATGGCCATGCAACCTTACTGATCTGCTTTCTATGTGGGTTGTGATGCATCCCTTCATTCTGCTGCACTATATAGGTTAATACATGTAAATCTTAAGCTGGCCATACACCATACAATTTTCTTTAGATTTGCCTCCAACTATGTAGTAGAAGGGCCTGCCTGGTTGAATACAAATTGAAAGTCTTTAGGTTTGACCTCCTATTATATGGCTTTGGTAAATCTAAAGGAAATTTGAACAAGAAAATAGTTTAACGTATGGCCAGCCTTAGCTGCTGTGTGTGACCACTTCTCCAAGGCAACTGATGGAGCAGGAAGTGTCCCATTGCTGTCGGTCAGGCTGCTGTAGGCCTCAATGACAATGAGCCATTAAGCCAGTGCTGGCAATGGTTTTGGCCTGGTTTAGGCTAGTGTGACTGCTGATGCTATTTGAGTAACACAGAATCGAATGACCAGGGAAATCTCATGGTTTTCAATGGTACCCAGGTTACTCAGAAGGTGCACTTAGAGCTGGTTCACACAGGCCCAATTTTATCCGGTTTAACAGAAACCAGCTGACATTCAGCCAGTGTGTACAGCAGCCTGTCCGATGGAAGCTGGCTTATGTTGAAAGGGCACGCTGGAAGTCCAGCAGCCAACCAGCACCTGATCAGCTCTCGCAGCCAATGGCGGTGAGTGCTTACTAGTGTGTCCTGGGGGGAGGGGGGAAGTTCCTGTCAGAACACAATAGCACATCGGGGGGGGGGGGGGGGGGGGGTTGTACTAACATTGCTTGTGTTATTACAGAAATCTGTCAGTTGTGTTTTTTTGTTTTTTTGTTCAGCCAGCTGGGTTGAAAAAAAAAAAATAGTGTGTACCAGGCAATAGTAAGGTAAAATAGATGGGCTCGGGTACAACATTTGTTATGTTGTCGTGTCATAAACTATTGGCTGTGCTTCCATTTAAAAGAAACTTTCTGTTTAGTGACCCCATCAACTCTGCATTAAAGACGCCTTTTAATTGGATCAGAGTTTATCCTCCATAAGAGGAAAGTCTGGTGGCTGTGCTGTCTATTGTGGATTACCTTCAAGCAGTATTAGCAGCAGTAGAGTGTTGTATTGTGTTAGCCTTTTTACAAAAGTAGATTAAAATTAGGGTGATTATATTTATTGGATAACTAGATTGTAGTTCAAGCTTTCAGAGCATGCTGGCCTCAAACTTCTTCAAGAAATATTGGTAGATTACTTGAGTGTCTTCCAGGCGTTTTTCTAGCTCCATCTTTTTGCCCAGAACTTGTCATGGTAATCGCTTGGATTTTATTGCTTTTGGGGACAGATAGATCCCTTGATGATTTGCACTTTTAGATAAAACAAATGGTGGATCTGTATCTGCTGCAGTTTTTTTTATTTATAGAAAGGTAGAGCTAGCCAAAGCACATTTAGATCTGCAAGCTAGGTGTATCTGCTGAGGCTGCAGAAAGCTTGATCACACTGAGCGACATCCAGAGGCCACCTGAAAATCCGACTTGTCTGGCTCTTGTGCTATTCCAGAGATTTTATACTTTGTCACTGACCTAGAAACAAACATACAGTGAGTGAAGCCAGAATTCCAAATCCTGCCATCTTGTTCCTGGACTACTAAGGCATCATCGAAGCTGTATTGGTGGCCAGCCTCCAGAGTGATTGTCTACATCCCCACCAAAAAGATAGACGCTAAAGCTTTTCTAGTCCTACTTAATGGCATTTAAGAACCCCAGGGCTGGAACTGCCAGCCACTACAAGGATAATTAAAAGGATATCAAACTTTTTATTTTATTTTTTTTCTGACTAAACTCTGGGATACTTTGGTGTATTTCTGTGGACAAGTATACTATCATTTTGTGAAAGCAATTGTTAAAGTCCCTATAGAAGCGGTTTGTTTGTACCAGTTATTCATTACTGTAGACTTGCTTAAACATTATTTTATTGAGAAATACTGTATATCAGCAATCCCCAACTTTTCTCACACCAGGGACTGGTTTTGTGGAAGAAAATTGACCAGGTGGATCTTGGTGCCATCACTAAACCATGGTTGATATGGTGTCAGGATAATTGAAACACATTATTTCTATTACATTGTAATATAAAATGAAATGGTTCGAATAACCATAATGTAGAATTAGCGGGAGCCCCGAGTGTGCCACTTGCCACCGTCGCCTGCCATCAAATGCAGCTTGTTGCTATTCTACCGCCAGATGTGGATTGTCACTGTTGCGGCCTGCCGCCAGATGTGGATTGTCACTGTTGCGGCCTGCCGCCAGATTGTCACAGATGTTGTCACTGTTGCGGCCTGCCGCCATGGTCATGTGCCGCCAGATGTGGATTGTCACTGTTGCGGCCTGCCGCCAGATGTGGATTGTCACTGTTGCGGCCTGCCGCCAGATGTGGATTGTCACTGTTGCGGCCTGCCGCCAGATGTGGATGGTCACTGTTGCGGCCTGCCGCCAGATGTGGATTGTCACTGTAGCGGCCTGCCACCAAAAAATACCAAATGCAGCTTGCTACTTTTAATTATTTAGAGGCAATTTTATAAGGTTTTTTTCCTGCTGTGAAAGACTTTATACCCTTTTCTCGCAGCCTCTCCTCAGTGCTATGGCATCCTAGTGGGGAAACGGATACATGAGCAGTTGCTGGGTTCTGTCCTATCCTAGAGTGAAGGTGGAACAGCGGCCATGCAGGGCGGGTGGTGAGAGATGTCGCCTCTTTGCTCACCTGCCACACCTCCTGCAGCCTTCGTGGCGCAGCTGCAAACAGGCCACCGACGGGCATCGGTCCACTGCCCTGGGGTTGGGAACCTCCACTTTATGTGACAATAAAATTTCGTTTTACCTTGGTATATATGTTGTACATTTATCAATAGCACTTTTAAAAGTCCTATTGTCCTTTCCTTTTGGGGGGTCACTAGAACAGCTTAAAAGTTGGACAGTTTTGTTTGGAAGGGGGGGTGAAAAGTATCAGCTTCCATATCTCTCTCGCGCAACAGATTTTCCTGAAGTCTTCCTTTCTGCAATATCTGTAAAATATTCACCATACATACACTGTCATTTTTAACAGCTTTGGTCACAGCCCACCAGCTGGGTAACTCTGGCATTTTTCAAGTGCACCCATCTATTCCCTGCATATGCATCTTTAGTTACCAGTATCCTAAGTTTCCTAATGGTCCTGAAACTGAACTTGTGAAAATGTAGACCAATGTGTCTGAGTCAATGGATGCCTTTACAGAGTCATGTGACAAGAAGATGCATTTCTCACAAGAGGTACATGTGAGGACTCTGGCTGCTTTGGCTAAATGTGGTTTACGATGTTAGTGGGCATATTTCATAGAGAACATTACCAGTTCAGTGATTTTACTTGTAGCTGGGAGTTTGTCTAAAGTGAGCCTGTGCTTTCATTATGCAGGGCAAAGAAACTGGATCACTCATCTGCCACCCACCTTCTGTTTGCTCCCCTGCCACTCCATTAAGTTTTAGGAAATTCAAAGAAATACCCTGTGTATTGGGAGCATGTGGCTATCTCTGCTTCTGTCCGTGTGTCAGCGTTGTTGATTGGCAGCTCAGGTACCCAGCCTTGGGTTGGTTTCATTACTTGGAATTTAGTCAAGGTTTTCTCTTTTTCCATGTATGGGCTAAACATAAACATAGGTCTACTTTTAGCTCATGTTCCGTTTCCTTGGTGAAAATGCAGAAGGGTTTAGAACCCAGTTTGGTCTTAATGCTGCCTCTGTCTCCATTGTGGTTTATTCCCTTTCTCTATTTTACCTGGTGATTGTTGTCCCTGAGACAGCGTGCCTGTCACACCAGCTCAGTGCAATCCCATCGCTCAGACAAGGAATTTTCCTTTGTCCTGTTTCAGTCCACACCAACGTGCTGAAGACGTGTAGGACAAACTGTAGTTTTATGCAGGTAAACCGTACGATACTTTATATCATTGCATCGCAACATACCCACTGATCCCTGAAAGTGAGGAAAAATCCAAAACTCTCAATTGGCACCAGAACAAAAATATCTTGGAATCAAAATGTTCCTTTAACTAATTTAAATCAATGGACGTGTGTGTGTATATATATATAATTGCCAAAAGTATTGGGACACTTGCTTTTACATGAACTTAAATGGCATCCCAGACTTCGTCCGTATGGCTTAATATTGACTTAGCCCACCCTTTGCAACGCTAACAGCTTAAACTCTTCTGGGAAGGCTGTCCACAAAGTTTAGTAGTGTATCTATGGGAATTTTTGACCATTCTTCCAGCAACACATTTGTAAGGTCAGGCATTGATGTTGGATGAGAAGGCCTAGCTTGCAGTCTCCACCCAAACTCATCCCAAAGGTGTTCTATCAGGTTGAGGTCAGGACTCTGTGCAGGCCAGTCAAGTTCCTCCACCCCAAACTCGCTCATCCATGTCTTTATGGACCTTGCTTTGTGCACTAGTGTGCAGTCATGTTGGAACAGGAAGAGGCCATCCCCAAACTGTTACAACAAAGTTGGGAGCATGAAATTGTCCAAAATGTCTCGATATGCTGATGCCTTGAGTGTTCCCTTCACCGGAACTAAGGGGCGAAACCCAACCCCTGCAAAGCAACCCCACACCATAATTCGCCTTCCCCTCTCTGAAATGATTTGGACCAATGCACAAAGCAAGGTCCATAAAGGCATAGATAAGCAAGTTTTTGGGGTGGAGGAATTTGACTGGCCTGCACAGAGTCCTGACCTCAATAGATAGAACACCTTTGGGATTAGAGTGAAGACTGTGAGCCAGGCCTTCTCGTCTGACATCGGTGCCTGGCCTCAAAAATGTGCTTCTGTAAGAATAGTCAACCATTCCCATAGACCAGTGGTTCTGTCCCCCAGGACCTATGTACAGGCCAAGTTTGTAAGATAACTGAGATTACAGGCGATATAATTTTGCTGATCAGTAATTGCAATTTTCTAGTCTGCATCTCCCCAAGGTAAATCTGGCATGTTAGTGAGCCCTGAGGACAGGAGTTGAGAACCTTTGCCATAGACGCACCCCTAAACCTTGTGGACAGCCTTCCTTTCCAGAAGAGTTGAAGCTTCTATAGCTGCAAAGGGTGGGCTGACTCAATATTGGACCTTATGGACGAAGACTGGGATGCCATTAAAGTATGTGTGTGTGTGTGTGTGTGTGTATATATATATATATATATATATATATATATATATATATATATATATATATATATATATATATATATATATATATATATATATATATTAATATTAGTCTGTGCATTTTTTTTTTTTTTTTGCTGCTGTGAAGAGACTTCATATTGGAGGCTACATTAATTTTCCAGATTCCCACTGTATGTAGGATCGGAGTCGCCCTCTCTTACTTGCTCCCACGATGGACTAGGGCCTATGGGATATGCATATGGCCACATCAAACGTTCGCTGCTCATGCCAAACAAACAGAAAAGGGAGGGGAGAGGTTTGGGAGCTCACTGAGGATGTTACAAGGAAGCAGATAAATGCAGTAGAAACATTTTCTTGAAAAAATAGATTACAGTGTCCACAAGTATTGGATGTGTGTGTAATTCTTTTTGTAGATTTAGAATGCTGTATAGTGTGTCACTTTTAATTGTTAACATGCTGTTTATACATTGTCATGGAGTGTTGGATAGATTGTATGGGCATTGAAATGTTAGGTTTATTGTTTACCCAGGTATGAGGGGGATGGGGAGGGGGCCTCCTGGTTGGTGTTCACCTTTGTGAAATCTGCTGGGTTTTGTTTCTTCAGGTGACCTGGGAAGTTTTTGATGTAAGGAAACGGTTTATCATTTTACACTAATGGCCCCTCTCTGTTAGAACTTGCAGTGCTCTTTTATGTGAGCTTTTTGTAAACCTTTATGATTTCCACAAAGCATACAGGTCCTACCTTTAATCTTTTCCTCTTCTTGGCATATTATTTTTCATTATTGTGCCAATTTGTTTTTGATGCTTTCTACAATGCCGTCACTTCTTCAGTGCTGTCATTATTTAACCACTTCAATGCTGGGCAATTTCACCCCCTTCCTGCCCAGTAAAATTTTCAGAGCGGTCCAATTTTGAATGACAATTGCGCATTCATCTACACTTTACCCAAACAAAGTTTTTATAAAAAAAAAAATTCCCCCCACAAATCCTTTTCTTTTGGGGGTATTTGATCACCACTGGGGTTTTTATTTTTTGTGCTCCAAATAAAAAAAGGCCGAAGATTTTGAAAAATGTTTTTCTGTTTCTGTTACAAAACTTTGTCAAGTACATTTTTTTCCTTGATGGGCACTGGTAGGTGACATTGATAGGCACCCATAGGTGGCAATGGTTTGCACTGATGGGTGGCACTGGGCACTGATAGGCAGCACTTTTCAGGAGACACTGACGCGCAATACCTAATGGGCACTGATTAGCATCCCTGGTAGGCTCACTTGGTGGACTCCAGTGTGCATTCCTGGTGGACTCCAGTGGGCATCCTCGATGGGTCTGCACTGATAATCCAATGTGCTGTTTATCAGCTCACACCCCCCCCCCATCAGGAGAGCAGCCAATCTGCTCTCCTCTACTTCATCTGTCAGTGCGAGTGAGGAAAGCCGATAAACGTCTTTTCTTTCTCGTACATCACGGGACACAGAGCGGCATATTCATTACTATATGGGTTATATGGAGTACCTTCAGGTGTGGACACTGGAAATCTCAAACAGGAAGTCCCCTCCCTATATAACCCCCTCCCCTAGAGGGAGTCCCTCAGTTTTTTCGCCAGTGTCTTAGGTGTTGGTCACGGAATAGCTTTGCTCCACATCCTTGGGATTAAGGGCGGGCTAACCGGATCTGTCCAAGGAGCCTCAGTGCCAAAGTGGACAGTACCCGGGCCCCAAGCCGTGGGGTTTTGCCTATAATGCTCCTCTTTGGAGGGCTGGACCCTGGGCCCAGGACTTGGAGTTTGTAAAAACCATAAGTTCCTGTTTGCCAGGGTGCTATATAGGTCCAGGACAGTGGGTACCTTCATAGGACCCCAGGGCCTGAAGGTCTACTACGCTACCCACGGAGATGGGAGAAGATTGGATCAGTTTGCTGGACAAACATCCTGCAGCATGGAGCAGGTAAGGGGGAGCCTGCGGGACTTGGTTCGACAGCAGGCTCTCCGGGGTAACCTAAAAGGGGGGATAGCCTAAGTATGCGCTGCATGGGCAACCTTGTTCACTATGTCTAAGAGAGACAGGATGACACACTTTCTCCCCCATCACTAGGTTCCCCTGTCTAAGAATGTGTTGCTAGCTAAACCTGCTGTTTTCTTCCTAGGGCTAGTAAGGATCCCTAGGGGCCTTTGGAGAGTCCTACCTGGCCGGGGGTTTGAATCTGCCGCCTGTTTCTGCGTTCCTGGATCTCCAGCAGCGCGGCTCCTCCATGTTCCTCCTGTTTCCGGCATACGCGCGCGCGCACGTCTTATAGACGTTTTTCGCGCCGTTCAGACAGGAGGGCGGGGGGGGGGCGTGCCTGCGGCGTCATACAGGAGGCGCGCCTTTGTGCTGTTATAGACAGCAGGCATCGTCAGTGCTCAGTCTGAGGCTGATTTTCAGAAGGAGAGGACGCAGAGCGGCAGAACAGTGACTCCCGGTGGCGAAAGAGGGGTAGTACATGCTGGACTTTGTTCCAATGCCTTTTTTGTTAAGCCAAAAAATTCCCCTTTTTGCAGCAGGTTGGAGGCTGGCAAACTAAGTTTGGGGTCACTGTATGTTGTAAAAAGAAAATATATAATATATATTTAAAAAAAAAAAAAAAAAAAAAACATACGGGATCCCATCAGTTTTTGGGCATTAGTGATCTATTGTCCCCTAAACTCTGGTTTTGTACTCCTGCCCACTACAGTCTGTTGTGTGGGCGGAGTCCCTCGATTTTGTATTATGGCTTCCAAGGGTTCGGGGTCAAAGGGTACAAAAAAGACCAAAAAACAAAAGGGTTCCCTTTCTGATTCTGATGATATGCCGATACTTTCCCCGCAACTTATTAACATAAAAAGCGCCTTGGATGAGCCATTAGGGGGGTCTGGTGCGGAGGCTGGCCCAGATCAGCCCAGCCCTGTGTTTATCACAGAGGAGATGCTAGCCGTATCCCTAGGGGGGCTAGAAGAGAGAATAGCAGCATTGATCGCTAGAGCTATTCCTGGTAAGAAACGGGTTAGATCCCCATCACCAAGAGGTGTATCCTCAGATGCTGAGATTCTCTCTCTGGAGGAATTGGAATCACAGGAGGATCAACTAGACCTGAACCAAGAGGGTTCAGGGATTGAGGGGTCTGCCTCGGAGGAACCATTTTCAGACTCCCAGACAGAAAGACTGTGGGTACAGTCTTTGACGGACATGGTCCGCTCGGCATTTAGTTTACCATTGCCAGAGCCTCAGGTTCCTCCGGTATCCTCTCTGGGCTCTTTGAAAGCTCCGTTAAGCAACGCAGTTTTTCCAGTCCATCCTCTTTTGGAGGAATTGATCTTTCGGGATTGGGTACGGCCGGACAGGATTTTTCTGCCACCAAAAAGATTTGCGGTCATTTACCCCATGGAGGAAAAATTCTCCAAGAGGTGGAGGCTCCCAGTAGTGGATGCAGCCATCTCATGTGTGAATAAATCACTAACTTGCCCGGTGGAAAACATACATATGTTTAAAGATCCGGTTGATAAAAGGTTAGAGACACTTTTAAAAGCATCCTTTGCTACGGCAGGAGCAGTGGTGCAGCCAGCGGTGGCTGCGATTGGTGTTTGTCAGGCGTTAAAAGACCAGACAAAGGAAAGGTTAAGGACATGCCTACCCAACAAGCAGAAGAGTTTTCTGACATTCCCAGAGCTCTGTGTTTTGCTGTAGATGCTATAAAAGATTCCATCCAGCAGGCCTCTCGTTTATCACTATTTTTGGTGCACATGAGAAGGCTCTTAGGGTTGAAGAACTGGGCGGCGGAGCCCCCATGCAAAAAGCTTCTGGCAGGGTTTCCCTTCCATGGAGGACGACTCTTCGGAGAGGATCTGGATAAATATATTCAGACTATTTCAAATGGCAAGAGTACCCTTTTACCGGTCAAAAAGACATTCCGGGCTCCTACATTTAAAAGGCAGCTCTTTCCTGTCTCGGGGCCCTCAAATTCCAGGCAGTATCGACGGCCGCCTGCACGATCCAACGTTAACAGTAGATCGCAGGGACAGGCCCCTGGGGGTAAGAGGCCGTGGTATCGCAAGCCGTCAAAGACAGCCCCTAAGTCGGCCTTATGAAGGGGCGCCCCCACTCTCGCGGGTGGGGGGAAGGCTTCGTTTCTTCTCAGAAGTTTGGGAAGCCAAGATCCCCGACAAATGGGTCCGGGCATCTGTAACCACAGGTTACAGACTGGAGTTTCTAAGGTATCCTCCGCCTCATTTTCAAGAATCAAGGCTACCAAGAGATCCAGCAAGGAAGGCCTCAATGCTGGCAGCTTTGGATCACCTGCTTTGCCAGGACGTAATTATAGAAGTGCCAGCCCAAGAGCAAGGGCTAGGTTTCTATTCCAATCTCTTTATCATACCAAAGCCCAACGGCGATGTCAGGCCAATCTTGGACCTAAAGAGGTTAAACGGTTACCTAAGGGTTCGTTCCTTCCGGATGGAATCCATCCGGTCAGCAGCCGCCGCGCTTCAGAAGGACGATTTTCTGGCCTCCATAGACATAAAGGATGCTTACCTTCATGTACCAATCTTTCAGTTGCATCGAAGATTTACGCTTCGCGGTGGGGCAGCGACACTTCCAATTCAGGGCGCTCCCCTTCGGGCTGGCCACGGCCCCCCGGGTATTCACGAAGATCCTAGCCCCAGTTCTGGCCAATTTAAGGATCCAGGGGGTCACAGTCCTAGCATACTTGGACGACCTTTTAATCATAGATCACTCACGGTCGGGTCTGCAAAAGGCAGTAAACCTCACGGTTCGGTACCTCGAAGAATTCGGCTGGGTCCTAAACCGGGGAAAGTCAGCGTTCCAGCCTACAAAGCAGTTGGAATACCTCGGCATGAGGTTAGACACAGAACAGCAAAGGGTGTTCCTGCCCCTGGTAAAGATCGAAGCTATCAAGGGGTTGGTTCAGTTGGTTCTAAACAAGAAAAGACCAACTATTCGCCTGTGTATGCGAGTACTAGGCAAGCTAGTGGCCACGTTCGAGGCAGTACCATATGCTCAGATCCACACTCGCGTCCTACAGGCAGCCATTCTAGCAGCCTGGGGCAAGAGGGCACATGCCTTAGAGTCCCCTTTGACGCTATCATCAAGGGTCCGACAAAGCCTGGCCTAGTGGTTGAACCCTCAGAACCTTCTAAAGGGAAAATCCTTCAGCCCTGTTGTCTGGAAGGTAGTTACCACAGACGCCAGCCTGGCAGGCTGGGGGGCGGTCTTCGAGGGGTTCTCTCGCCAGGGAACTTGGGTGAGAGCAGAAAGGCAGCTCCCCATCAATATCTTGAGATCAGAGCTGCTCGCCTAGCCCTTCTGGCATGGACCTCCAGATTAAAGGGGTTCCCGGTGAGAATCCAGTCAGACAATGCCACGGCGGTGGCATACATAAACCACCAAAGGGGGAACCAGGAGTCAGGCCGCTCAGAGGGAGGTGAGCTTGATTTTTCAGTGGGCAGAGGTTCATGTACCCTGCATTTCGGCGATATTCATTCCCGGAGTGGACAACCTGCAGGCAGACTTCTTAAGTCGCCAGAGTCTGTTGCCAGGGGAGTGGTCTCTGCATCCCCAGGTCTTTCAGACAATCTGCCAGAGGTGGGGAATGCCGGACGTAGATATAATGGCATCCAGGTTCAACAAGAAACTAGACAGGTTCGTGTCTCGAGCGAGGGATCCGATGGCCTGCGGAACCGATGCGTTGGTTTGCCCTTGGCATCAATTCAAACTTCTATATGCATTCCCTCCACTACAGTTACTCCCTCGCCTGTTGCGCAAGATCAGAGTGGAGCACAAGCCAGTCATTCTAGTAGCTCCGGCTTGGCCCCGGAGGACTTGGTACTCACTAGTCCTGAAGATGGCAGTGGGAGACCCTTGGACTCTTCCTCTACAACCAGACCTACTCTCACAAGGCCCGATCCTCCACCCTACATTACAGCGTCTAAATTTGACGGCCTGGAGGCTGAATCCCTGATTCTCAGGGGTAGAGGTCTGTCTAGGCAGGTAATTCCTACCCTGATTAGGGCTAGAAAGCCGGTCTCCAGGGTGATTTATTACAGGGTGTGGAGGAACTACGTAGGCTGGTGTGAATCCAAAAGATGGAATTCCCGCAAATATACTATTGATAGGGTGTTAAGTTTTCTCCAGCTAGGAGTGGATAAAGGCCTGGCACTAAGCACACTCAAGGGACAGATCTCAGCTCTGTCAGTGTGGTTTCAGAGGCCGCTAGCCACCCCCTCGCTGGTAAAGACCTTCTTACAGGGGGTCTTGCGTATTAATCCTCCTGTCAAGTCACCAATTTGTCCATGGGACTTAAATCTTGTCCTGTCCACTTTACAGAAACAGCCCTTTGAGCCGTTGGCTGAGATTCCTTTAGTCTTACTGACAAGAAAGTTGGTTTTCTTGGTCGCCATAGTTTCGGCCAGGAGAGTGTCAGAATTAGCAGCCTTATCGTGAAAGGAACCATATCTCGTTCTGCATAAGGACAGGGCAGTTCTCCGGCCCCATCCTTCCTTTCTACCAAAGGTTATATCCAAATTTCACTTAAACCAGGATTTGGTACTTCCATCCTTCTTTCCAAAACCTACATCTAGAAAGGAGGGGTTGCTGCATACCTTGGATATTGTCCGGGCCATGAAGGCCTATCTTAAAGCTACAGAAAAAGATCCGGAAGACAGATGTGTTATTCGTTCTACCAGATGGCCCCAAGAAGGGGCAGGCAGCTGCAAAATCCACCATCTCGAGATGGATTAGACAATTAATCATTCAAGCCTACGGTTTGAAGAGGTTACCTCCTCCGTTGTCGGTAAAGGCCCATTCTACCAGGGCCATGGGCGCCTCTTGGGCAGCACACCATCAGATCTCTATGGCTCAGATATGCAAGGCGGCAACGTGGTCATCAGTCCACACGTTTACAAGGTTTTATCAACTAGACGTGAGAAGGAATGCAGATTCTGCCTTTGGACAGGCAGTACTACAGGCTGCAGTTTGAAATCCTCTGGATCAGAAGCACCCTTGGTTGTAAAAAAAAAATAAAAAAAAAAATAAAAGTTTTTTCTTGACTAAGTTGGAATTATTATTATTATTTGAGTTTACCTCTAAATTGAATCCTTCTTTGGAAGATGTCTCCCTCCCCTCATTAAAGCATTGCTTTCGGACATCCCACATAGTAATGAATATGCCGCTCTGTGTCCCGTGATGTACGAGAAAGAAAAAGGGATTTTTAAATACAGCTTACCTGTAAAATCCTTTTCTTGGAGTACATCACGGGACACAGAGCTCCCACCCCTCTTTGGGTGACCATTTTGGGAGGCATACTGCTTGCTACAAAACTGAGGGACTCCCTCTAGGGGAGGGGGTTATATAGGGAGGGGACTTCCTGTTTGAGATTGCCAGTGTCCACACCTGAAGGTACTCCATATAACCCACATAGTAATGAATATGCCGCTCTGTGTCCCGTGATGTACTCCAAGAAAAGGATTTTACAGGTAAGCTGTATTTAAAAATCCCTTTTTCCTGTCTACACTGTGATCAGCTGTGATTGTACACAGCTGATCACATGATGATGGGCCTACATTGGAGGCTCCTTACCAGGATCGCAGATGTGACATGTAGTTAAAATATATTTTGATCAAGTTTTTTTTACTAGTGATTTAAATCAAATCCACCCTGGTGGTTCATTCATTTTAACTGTAAAGGATCACTTCTATTATAGTGTGGGGTTGTTGTTGTTGGTTTTTTTTTGTCTTATGGCTGAATTGATACTGAAATGTTTAACAATTGTTATAAAAATGTTATGGTACTTGTGTAGTTTATGTATCTCTAAACTGGTAATTTTGGATGTTGTCATATGGGAACTATTAGCAATGTAATACGACATGGTGGATTTCAACTCAACCTGTAACGTGGGCGCTTAAAACCATAGGGAAAATACTTATTACCTTTGCTGCTTCATCACCGACTGGATGAGCATGGCGTCGCTCCTGTTGGCTGGCTAAGTTGGCCATCATTCCTTCCCTCGCAAGCCCGACAAGTGACCGAGTGGGTTGAGTGAAGCGCCACTCCCTCTGCGTCTGTGTTGACATTTTGTCTATGGTCTACTTCTACTTTCGGACTGAAATTCTGGCTTGGTGGTCATAGAACTAATTTATGCAAGCCTTGAACCAGAAGGGTCCTTCCCTTTTTTTATGTTTATAGCATTCTCACAGTCGCATGTATGCAAAGTCAAATTTACTAGTACATTTTGTAATTTCTTTGTAGACTTTACACACCAACCTTTGACTTGCCAAATAAAACTCTGTTTTATGTTTTTATTATTGCTGGAATGAGAGATATTGTGCCCACAAACTGCACCTGTCTTGTAGATCAGTTAGAATGAGTTCCTTTAAATTATGGCCCATAGAAAAGCCAGATTCAAATCCGTAAATGTTGTTTGGAGTCATTGGCTATCCAGTATCAAAGCCATAATGCATGCAGCATGTGTCAGAACCAAATGCTCTGAATCACTAGTTATTTTCATGAGTCATACATTGTTCATCCTTTCTTCACATATAAATGTGGGTCTGATGACCAACATTCATGCTGACCAGGGTTAAAGGACAAGTGTGCACTGACTGTAGCTAAAAATGTCACATGGAAGTCAAAGTCTCCTCTTATTTGTATTTTTGTCAGTGGGTTGGGCAGATCGGAACCAAAAAAATGTTCAAATCGTCAAAAGATAATATAGAGCAGGCCTCGCTAAATGGTGGACCGCAGTCTGCATCCAGACCAAGTAATAGGGATACAGACCGCAATAAAAACCTGACTGGTGGTCTTCTCTATCCAAAAAAACTTTTCCTAGAGATACTTTTGACAGAAGTGTCTCAAATCTGTCTTTCAATGGTACCTTGGATTATCTGTCTATTAGAGTTTGATATCACATAGGTGCATAATGTGTTTGTTTAGTGTGCTCTTAAGAATTGTTACATTACCAGTAGTGCTATTATGAAACTGTCAGTGGTATTTTAGGGACCATTATGACAAAATCGATAGAAAAGTCAATATGAAAAATTGCCACAGAGGTTATTACTAGCTTTAGGGTGGTGATTAGCGGTAGACCGATATATCGGCCGATATTTGGCCATTTTTGATAAATCGGCATCAGTAAATTATTATCAAAATTAGGTCGATATTTTACACTGACAACCGTTCCTCCTCCCTTCTCCACATTTGTGGCTCTGGCAGCATCAAGTGCCGCGCTGAGTGTGAAACTGACAAGTAACCGAGAGGAGAGAGAGAGAGGAGCTGTCAGCTCGATTGTCGGGGGTGGGCGGGACCCAGCAGCTATATTACACTAGCCAATGGGATGGTATCTTGGCGGGCCGCTACGTGTATGTGGCCCCGCCCCCTTTCTAAAGCAGTCCAATTATTGGCTGGTGTAATTCAGCTGCTGGGTCCCGTCCACCCCCGACATCGAGGCCATAGCTCCTCTCTGTTAGTTTCACACAGTTACACTCGGTTTAGTGTGAAACCTGCCAGTGCCACCGTCAATCGATGCCATCTGTTAGTGCCACCCGCCACTGCCTACCAGTCCCACCGCCAATTAGTGCCACCTGCCAGTGCCTACTAATTCCAATTGCCAGTGCCTCCTGCCAGTGCCATCTGTCCCAAACTAGTGCCAATCGGTGCCACCTGTCAGTTCCAAACCAGTGCTATCTGTCAGTTCCAAACCAGTGCCACCTACCAGTGCTATCTGTACTGAGGGCATCAAGTGTGTGCTAGAGTGACAGATAAAATATTGGCCACAAAAATCAGCATCATATATCGGCCATCGGCCGCCCCAATTTCTAAATATCGGCCAGAGAAAAACCCAGAGAAATACCCATATCGTTCTACCTCTAGTGGTGATAACTCTGATGCCCTGTACACACGACTGGATTTCCTGACATTCCAAAACCCAACGTTTTTCCCGACGGGATTTCTCTTAAGTCTGCCTTGCATACACACATTCAGTAAAAAAAAAACACTCAACCGAAGTGCGGTGACGTCCAACACGTACAATGGGGTGGCGCCACCCTTTGGGCTGCTTTTGCTGATCCTCATGTTGGTAAAAGTTTGAGAGACGATTCACGCTTTTCAGTCTTCGTGCTTTTCAGTCTTTTGCAGCATGACAAATGTGCCATCTCCATTACGAACGCTAGTTTTACCAGAACGAGTGCTCCCCGTCTCATACTTGATTCTGAGCGTGCACGTTTCCCCCCCCCCACCCTCCGGAAAAGCATGCACATGAGCGTTGGATACACGACGGGGAAAAAAGAGCAGGTTCTAATTTTTTGGCGGGCAGTTTTCTCATCGGAAAAGCTGCTATGGAGCATACACATGACCGGTTTTCCCGACCAATCTAAAAAAAACAAAAAAACTGTTTTCTCGTCGGGGGGAAAAACTGGTCGTGTGTACGAGGCATGAGTTTCAGAAAGTGCTTGTAGTGGAGAGCAGGGAAAAGAGCCATTTTAGTGGGTGATAAAATTAAAATTCATGAAAAAAATACCGAAATGGTCATTTTATGTGCAATATTACTTCAGTATTAAAGATTTTAAGGAGGTATACGGTAATTAGTGGTTTTTTTAAAATAATTCTACCAAGTTAGTTAATTGAGCCCAAATTAGATGCCAATGCTGCATTTTATAGGGAATAGGCACAAACTTCAGTTTTGGGTTGTGTAAGGGACATTTGGAACCCTTGGTAATCATGTGTTTCTTTTCCTGTCGGTTTCCCAATAGGATTTGTCACTAGGCCAGCATGTGAGGGAAAGTTGCACTGTTAGGAATAGCACAATGTTTGGCTACGTAAAGCTATTTGCTAACTTCTGTCTCGGCCATGCAGTCCACATGTTAACCACAAACATTGTCTCTAACCACGTGATCTATTTTTGATGGGGAAGGACTCGCATCACTTTTATATATACAGGAGTTGATGGTAATCGGTGCTAAAGCATCTTTTAAAAATTCTGTATTTCACTTTTTTTTTTTTTTTAAGTTTATTCCTCATCCTCTTGTCAAGTACATTGTTTGGGTCAGCAGCTGTCTGTATAACTTATTGTGGCATAGTTTATTGAAAAAAGGGATATTTGGCATGTAGTTGCCAAATTCTAAGCATCAAATTGCTATTTTGCAATATTTTTCATGGGAAGCATTTCTATAAATATGCCTGTTTCAGCTGAAAAAAAATATTTTAGTAATTATTTATGCTTCATTTATTCAGAAATGCTTGACCTTTGATGCAGAAAGTGTAATGGTTAGTGTGCATAAATCTCACCCTTCAATCAGGGTTGGGACAGAGGATGGAGTAGGGGGTGGGACCAATATCAATGTGCTTGTGGGGGGCTCTTTGGGGTGTAATATATTAGTGGATGGAGTAGGGGGTGGGACCAATATCAATGTGCTTGTGGGGGGGGGGGGGCTCTTTGGGGTGTAATATATTAGTGGATGGAGTAGGGGGTGGGACCAATATCAATGTGCTGGGGGGGGGGGGGGGTTCTTTGGGGTGTAATATATTAGTGGTGTGTCTAGAGCCGAAAAAACTAACAACTAATCGATTACAATTTTCAGAATCGATTAATTGGCCAGTAACATATTGGGGTTAAAATAACTAAAATTAGCCCTTTATAGTACAAAAAAAGCAAATCTCTACTGTAAATATTAATTTCACTGTCCCACGGTGAAAAAATGAACCCCTTACAGTAGCTATTATTTGCTCTTTTTGTACTTAATTTTTTTTTTTTTTTTTTATAACCCCTATTATGTTACTAAACATCTAAGGCTCGGGTCACACCTCTATTTTTTGGTGCTTTTTGCAGAAACACACTACAGTTCATTTACATGTTTACCTATGGGACCCGTTCACATCCATTTTTTTTTCAGCTGCTGCGTATTTGGAAAGGGCGGGGACTTTTTAACGCAAAGCGGTGCTATTTTTTGGTTTAATATACTTCAATGGAGAAGCTGCAGAAAATCATGTAATGTGTTTTTGCGGCAATTTGTGTTTTTTGTAATCTGCCCAACAACAAATTGGCCCCCAAAAAGTAAAGTAAAAATGCATTTTTTTTTTAAAGGCCATTATCCGATTAATCGAAACAATAATCAGCCAACTAATCGATTATGAAAATAATCGTTAGTTGCAGCCCTAGGTGTGTCCAATATTAACTTTTGGCCTGTTTTGGGGTGCAGCCTATGACACTGGATTCCTTGTATTGCTGTGGGTTGGCGAACTAGGCCTCTCTCCCTCTATGGCTGTCTGGGCAAGTTTACAGTCTGGTGGTTCACATGTATTTTGTAGCTCAGGGAAGGCCACTGCATTGTTTTCCTTGCGCTCTTTTCAGGGTCTCTTCGCGTTATTCAGAAATAGTTTTAGTTGAGGTGCTCTGCCTAAATCTTGTTCTTATGATAGAGGCTTGCATAGGACTAATCTGCATTACTGAAAACCTTTCCTGCAGGACTTCGGCCCCAAACAGTCTCCGCTCTATCAAAACGATTCAAATTCTCCTTTTCAATATTGGCAAACCTGAAAGAAAACTGATTGCTTGATATTGTTTAATACAGATCGCCTAAAGTCAACTATAGATGGACAGCTTCCCCCAAATCTAATAGGTGGGAGGTGCAAGAAATGGCAAATTGTATTACCTTATTTGCCTTTTAATATTAAAGCGGATCTCCACCCTAAAGTGAAGTTCCGCTGATCGGAACCCTCGCCCCCTCCCGTGTCACATTTGACAACTTTCAGGGGGGAGGGGGTGCAGATACCGGTCTAAAGACAGGTGTGTGCTGGGAACTCTCGGCTCCCAGCACACAGCTGGAGCCAATCGGCGGGCGCAGCGCGACTCGCGCATGCGCCGTAGGGAACCGGGCAGTGAAGCCGGAGCGCTTTACTTCCTGGTTCCCTCACCGTGGATGGAGGGGGGAGCAGCAGAGAGACGAGCGAACGCTCGTCCTCTGCTGCGGACTCCGCTGGACTCCAGGACAGGTAAGTGTCCTAATATTAAAAGTCAGCAGCTGCAGTATTTGTAGCTGCTGGCTTTTAATATATTTTTTTTAATGGGCCACCCGCTTTAAGCCTTTAAATTCGGTTGAATATCTACAGATTGGTATAATATAAGTATCTTGCAGTGCATCCTCTTACATGTTACTGTTTTTTAAAATTCTCTTTTTACTAAAGTGTCTCATTCACATTTGTTTAAACGCTAACACAGGACTCTTCTGTTAATGTTTATGGCTGGTAAGTCACTCAGAAAAAGCATGTAGTGCCGGATACAGGAAGACGGGAACTGCGCCTATCATTGTAAAAATAGCTGCTCTCATTAGAGCAAAACAGAGCCTGTCTTGTCTCAATTTGTCTGACCACAATTGTGGCGTTTTGTTATCTTCTGAGCTATAATGCTTTTGAGCTATAGATCTACTTTTTATTTTATTATAAACCTGGCAGAGGTTCTAGAACCTTTTTTTTTTTTTAACAATATTCTACATTTATTTATTGCTCTCTATGACCTATTTGGAGAGATTCTAATCGCTACCTCTCCTAGAGATGTACCATGAAGGAAAATTCTCCCAACCATGGGCACAGACTTGAATAAAATCATGATCTATTATATAATCGAACCTTTCTGACCTTTTTTGTTTTTCTGCATAGTAGACGATAAGCATTTGTCCCCATTTTTGTGAATTTGGAACTGACAGGATAATGTATTTGCTATCCATTTATACCGGTAAAATTCTCCCCTCCATTTATTTTTAATCTCCATCTTTTGTTGGCATTCATGCTCGGTGCTGCTGTGGGAGTATGTACATCCTCAGAACAGCAATGTCCTCCTAACCTATATGATACCAGGGCAATGGACTGCCTCGGGCTTGATGTCAGACCTCATTTAATGATGGAATTATTTCCTGTATTTTTAATGTAACACTAGGGCAGGAAGCAAAGCGCAGTGCCATAGAAGACCTGTTACCTATATATACACAGTACAAGCTGTTGAGAAAAATAATTTTTACTGTGCTTGCCTTTAGTAATGAGTATAGCTGAGAGCTCACAGACAGAGGAAGCATTGCTTGAGACGTGAGTAATGACTTCTGGCAGTGGTGCATTTTGCTACGTCTAAGATTTCTATTTTAGCCTCCAGCTAGCTGTAGCTGTCTAGCAGTGCTTATTGCTCTGTATATTGGAGGAGGGTAGCCATGCTCTCTTCTTTGATAACATGTAGAATCTAAGTGACCTGGAATATGTGCAGCACGCCCTGAATGCCCTGTCGCACTGCATTGCCTATGGCTGGCTAACATTGTTCAGGGGCTTTGGATATATCTAGAGAATTGATCTGGAATTTTGGCATGACATGGAGAGTATCTTCAGCTTGTTTGAAATACTTAACATACTTAACAGGACATGCATATATAAAGTGGAAAACATTTTATTTATTGCCATGTATTGACACAGCTTGTTAAAGGGACACTGTCGGCAAAAACGTAGGCTAACCAAGCTCTGCTGCATTAATGTTTTAATAAAAAAAAAAGTTTGTACATATATATAAGGGCAACAGAGGAAATCAGATTGGTAGACTGTTTGGCTATGATGGAAATAATGCAGCTGTTAATCTGTGTTCAGAAACTTCAACCTCAGTATATATAATCTTATACGGCCATATCCAGATGGATAACATCTTGTCATAAATTTGTTCCGCCTGTCTCTCTGAAATCTGCAGAAGGTGGTGCTGTGCGATCAGCTTTACAGATCACCATGCTTGGGTTGAACTGTACATTTTAATCAAAAACCTAAAATAAAATCTCAGCGCAATTTTTTTTCCTTCTTGTTCATTGAGAGACACACGATTCTTGTAAAAAAAAAAAAAAAGAAAGTCGCACGATTCTTAAAGTGGATGTAAACACAAAAAAAGATTTGTCACAATGTACAGTATAAGATTTCCTTTCTTCTGTGCCCAGTCTTGCCACACAAAGTTAATCCAGCTCTGAGCAATCCTCTTTTTATTGTTCAGTAAAATAAAATGGACTTGCAGAGAAAAACCTTAGTCCGTTCCGCCCCCTTGCTGTGAGTCACAGGTTATTTACATATCTCATGTACTAGCCTGGAGACCGGCATTATTTAAATCCCACCCCCACTCCTTTTCTGAAGTCATGTGGTTACTTTTCTGGATTTTGACTGGATGTTAGTGATCATAGCAGGATTTCTCAGAAGAAATAAGGACATTTAAAACCAAATTCGAAGGATGAGGTAAGTGAAGGAGGACTGCACTAAGGTAAAGGAAGCTATTTAGGGGAACATTTTATTACCTTTACAACCCCTTTAAGCTTCTGTGAGGGTGGTGGGCGACTGCAGGGAGAACATCATGAAGAAAAAAAATGTAGTCTCCCTTTCAGGAATTGGTGATGGTCAAACCCGACAGCCACCTCATGCCAACCCTCAGCATTTCACCTGGCCACTTCATGCCTCCCATTGACTCACTCCACACTTGATAGTCCCCTGCCAGCTGCCTCAAAATCTCCCACTGACAGATGACCACCCCAGGCCACCTTATGCCACGCCCTGCTGATGGACATCTCCCTGCAGGTCACCCTAAACTCCTATTGACATACATCTCCACCCATGCCCCCTTGCACCCACCCACTAACGGACATCTCCCTCGGTTGGCAGAGCAGCACTCCATGCCTCATGTCCCCTGCTGATTGATGTCTCTCCCCGCCTAACATCCTCACTATGTCAGGCATGCATACTCCTCACCCCGCAGACATTTCTCCCTCAGATCCCAGTCCTCTAGGCATGAATGTTAACTCCTCAGCTCAGTACCTAGCTCTTATGTTGGTTAATCCCTTTATCGCTTGGCACAAAGTGTTTATTATGCTTTAACTGCTCAGCCCCAATCATGCTTTTTTTGTGTAAATCCCTCATCTGTCAGTACCCAGCATTTGCATTTACCCCTCAGAAACCGGTCACCAGCACCATACTTCACTCCTGCACATTCTCCCTGCTGCCATAACCACCTCTCTTGCACAAACTGGCCAATGTCCAACTGTTCTATCTTGCACATTCTGTTGTAATACTCGTCTCACTTCTCTCCTTTGCATACTACCCACTGCACTTCTCTCTAGCACATACTACCCACTGTCTACCCACTGCACTTCTCTCTAGCACGTACTGCCCACTGTCAACCCGCTGCACTTCTCTTTAGCACGTACTGCCCACTGCACTTCTCTTTAGCACGTACTGCCCACTGCACTTCTCTTTAGCACGTACTGCCCACTGCACTTCTCTTTAGCACGTACTGCCCACTGCACTTCTCTTTAGCACGTACTGCCCACTGCACTTCTCTTTAGCACGTACTGCCCACTGCACTTCTCTTTAGCACGTACTGCCCACTGCACTTCTCTTTAGCACGTACTGCCCACTGCACTTCTCTTTAGCACGTACTGCCCACTGCACTTCTCTTTAGCACCTACTGCCCACTGCACTTCTCTTTAGCACCTACTGCCCACTGCACTTCTCTTTAGCACCTACTGCCCACTGCACTTCTCTTTAGCACCTACTGCCCACTGCACTTCTCTTTAGCACCTACTGCCCACTGCACTTCTCTTTAGCACCTACTGCCCACTGCACTTCTCTTTAGCACCTACTGCCCACTGCACTTCTCTTTAGCACCTACTGCCCACTGCACTTCTCTTTAGCACCTACTGCCCACTGCACTTTTCTTTAGCACCTACTGCCCACTGCACTTTTCTTTAGCACCTACTGCCCACTGCACTTTTCTTTAGCACCTACTGCCCACTGCACTTTTCTTTAGCACCTACTGCCCACTGCACTTCTCTTTAGCGCGTACTGCCCACTGCACTGCTCTCTAGCACCTACTGCCCACTGCACTTCTCTTTAGCACCTACTGCCCACTGCACTTCTCTTTAGCACCTACTGCCCACTGCACTTTTCTTTAGCACCTACTGCCCACTGCACTTTTCTTTAGCACCTACTGCCCACTGCACTTTTCTTTAGCACCTACTGCCCACTGCACTTTTCTTTAGCACGTACTGCCCACTGTCTACCCACTGCACTGCTCTCTAGCACGTACAATCCACTGTCTACCCACTGCACTGCTCTCTAGCACATACTACCCACCCACTGCGCTTCTCTCTAGCACATACTACCCACTGTCCACCCACTGCGCTTCTCTCTAGCACATACTACCCACGGTCATGCCCTCCATACTTCTTTTCTGCACATACTGTTCTCTGTCATACCTTCTGCTCTCCTTACCTGCACATACTGTCCACTGTCATGCTATATACAATATTCACCAGCATATTTTGCCCCTAGAACACTTGAGCAGTGTTTGGATCATCCCTAACCTTTCCTGTTGTTTACAATACTTTTTGCACTGTGAGTCATCATTGTTTAATCTAGTTCAAGCCCAAGTCATGCTTTTTACTAATTTTAAATTGTGAGGTATGAGTAAGCATTTTAAATGGTTAACTTTTCCTGTGTCATCCAGTAAATCTCTTTAAATTCTCAGGATTAAACCGGTCATAGATGAGCAGTAGTTCAGTTCTTGGTCATGATTCTTGTGCTTGGGACACCAAGCTCCCCTGATGTCGTTACTGGGGCACTTCATGAACACTGACTATTAGACCTTCATAAATCTGATTGTTCAACATTGCATTGTACTTTATTTCCGCTTTGACTCAGCCTTCCAGGAAGCCTGTCGGCTCATTTAGTTACCTGATCCTAGAGAGTGACTTGCAGGATGTGGAGCAAGGGGTCTTTACTGAGCAGCACAGTATAAAAATAGCCTCATACTGTGTTGTGCACCAAGGCTGTTAGTAGATAAAGGCATTAGCTGGCTTGATTAACATGTAAGTAAAGAACAAGGTCATGCTTGTTCTCCATAGCATACAAGTAATGTTTCCTTTTAGGTTTAATTTTTTCATTCATTTTAGTCAAATTGTTAGTCGAGTGGCACATTTTAAAGTTACAAAACTCTGACATTCACAGACATGACTAGGCATGATGGGAATTGTAGTTCCTGAACAACTGGAGGGCCGTAGTTCCTGAACAACTGGAGGGCCGTAGTTTGAAGACACCTGTTCTAAACGATGCAAGTTTAGGAGATATTAACACACTACCTACAGGCAAGCCTTAGGCCCCTTTCACACTGGGGCAGGAGGTGCGGTGGTGGTATAGCGCCGCTAAAAATATCGGTGCCATACTGTCGGAATTGCCACAGTATTCGGCCTCTAGCGGTGCGGTATTAACCCCTGCTAGCGGCCGAAAAATGGTTAATACCGCCCGCAATGCGCCTCTGCAGAGGCGCACGGTATTACCGCGGTTTCCCATAGTTTTAAATTAGAAAGAGTGGTGAAGGAGCGATATACACACCGCTCCAAAGGTGCTGCTTGCAGGAGATAATTTTTTCTCTCCCGCCAGCGCATCGCCTCAGTGTGAAAGCCCTCGGGCAGTAGTTTTTCAGGCGCAATTTTTAGCGCTATACCGCCTGAAAAACTCAGTGTGAAAGGGGCCTTATTATAGGCTCACCTGTAGGTACAAGTTTAAAAGTGGAGTTCAATTCCTCTTTAATTGTTGCGAGTTTATCCTAAGAGAAACCCATAAGTGTTGGTGCACTTATAATGAAGGGCTGCAGCACATATTTCTTAATAGGCCATCGTTCTTTAATATATGCATTGGTTTTCACTTTGATGTAGGTTCAGAAATCTTGAGACTTTGAAAGCTTTATCCACTTAGCTAAGTCTTTAGTGAAATTTAATGTGTTTTTTTTTTTATTCTTTTTTTAATGTAACGTCTACGTTTTCTGCGCATCGCTTCTCTGCTTGGGAAGTTTTGGTTCCCGCAGGCAGATTATGAAGGAATGACTGTGCCACCCAGCACTGTATCTATTTTTCATCTTTTATTGCAGCAACCCTTGTTCTCTCACTCTGTCCTAAATTTCAGAGGATTGTATGTCACAGATAAATCTAGGATTTACGGATTATTTAGCACAGCGCTTTTCAAATTACAGTTTCTAAGCCCTCATTTGAAGCGGGTAATTTCGGTTTCATGTCAACAGTGGCCTACTTTACAAACATTGAGGGGCAGTGTATTTATTAACCCCAATGATAATCATGAATCATTTAGATTAAACTCCATTCATGAGCAGGATTGGGGTAGGCTTTGGTGTCTTGTATTTTTTTTTTTTTTTAGCAAGAAAATGTAAGTGAACAACAATTTTCTGCTTATTTGAAAACCGTGAAACCCACAGTTAACTTTCTGTAATTGTTTCACCCTATGGGGTGATTCTAATGATCACACCCTCACCTATGTACCAATGCTTCCACTAGTGCACTTTCACTTGTAGCACGTTGCAATTGGTTGGAACTATGTGACTCTGAAAAGGGCACACTGCTCTATTTGGTGTCACAGCCTTGGTGCTGGTGTTTTGCAGCTCTGCAGCCATTGTTCCCTTGAGACAAATTGGGGGTTGACCAGTTCCTTGTGCATGTACCAGAATACATGAATTGCTCTTCTCTGCTACCATGGCAACAATACTCGGTACAGGATTTTAGACTTCTCATCTCATTGCTCTTGTTATATGCTCACTGGCTTTGATTTACTAAAGCTGGAGAGTACAAAATCTGGCGCATCTGTGAGTGGTAGCCAATCGGCTTCTGACTTCAGCTTGTTCGAATAAACTTTGATAAAAAACGAAAAACCTGGAAGCGGATTGGTTTATGTGCAGAGTTGCACCAGATTTTGCACTCTGCAGTTTTAGTAAATCAACCCCACTGTTTCCCAGATGTAGGCTGCGAATTTCAGGTTCAATTCTAGGCATTGCGTATATTTTTGCTCTTCATTACAAGCCATTTAATTTTTTAGGCATTTGTGTAAAAAATAAAAAAAATAAAAAAAAAGTTAGAAGTTGGCTGTTTAATAAGATGACCGATTTTACTTGTAACCACTTCCATGCAGGGTATTTTCACCCCCTTCCTGCCCAGACCAATTTTTAGTTTTCAGCGCTGTTGCACTTTGACAATTGCGCGGTCATGCAACACTGTACCCAAATTAAATCATTGTTGTTTTTTTTCCCCCACAAATAGAGCTTTCGTTTGGTGGTATTTGATCATCTCTGTGGTTTTGATTTTTTGCGCTATAAACAAAAAAGCTACAATTTTGAAAAAAAAAACCACAATTTTTTACTTTTTGATTTAATAAATATCACGATAAAAAAAAACATAATTTTTTCCCTCGGCTTAGACCATAGGTGTCAAACACAAGGCCCGCGGGCCGAATCCGGCCCTCCAGGCCATTTCATTTGGCCCTCCCACCTCTCCTGCAGCTGCAGGAGAGCTCCAGCCCTCCTCTGGTCCTTTTCCTGACCCTTACTTTCTGCTTTCAAGCAATGCATTCAGCTTCTTCCCAGCAGCAGCATAAGGAAAGGGGGGTGCACTGTGATGTATAGGAGAGTGGGGGCCTCAACTTCTGATGGTGGGGGGGCTCTTGACATCTAATGTAAGAGGAGGGAATGCGCTGGACATCTAATCTTACAGATACAACCGGCCCCTTTAAGGGCAATCATAATGCTGATGTGGCCCGCGATGAAATTGAGTTTGACACCCCTGGCTTAGAACGATGCGTATTCTTCTACATATTTTTGGTAAAAAAAATCCCAATATGCGTATATTGATTGGTTTGCGCAAAAGTTATAGCATCTACAAAATAAGGGATAGATTCGGCGATCTGCGTTTTTTTTTTTTATATATTTTTTTTAAATTGTGATGTGACATTGCGGTGGACATATCGGACAATTTTGACACGTTTTTGGGACCATTAACATTGATGCAGCGATTAGTGCTATAAAACTGCACTTATTACTGTGTAAATGTGACTGTCAGGTAAGGGGTTAACACTAGGGGGCGCTGAAGGGGTTAAAATGTTCCCTGGGAGTGATTCTAACTGTAGGGGGAGGGGGACTCACAAGGGGAGGAGACCGATGCGTGTTCCTCTGTACTAGGAACATACATTGGTTTCTTCACCCCTGACAGGAGGTGGATCTGTGTATATACACACACAGATCCACACACCTGCCGTGATCGCCAGCAATCGTGGGTGCACGGCGGACATCGTGGCTGCCAGGCATGTGCACCAGGTCATGAGCGATCCCGCGGGTGCGTGCCCTAGATGGCCGGCGTCATATTATGGCCCAGTGAGCAAGTGGTTAAGGCTACTTTCACACTAAGCCGTCCATCCGTTCGCGCTAAAGCGTGGCTAATTTTAGGGGAGCAAAAGCGCCACTTTTTGGACACTAGCAGGGTGCTTTTAACCCCCAAATTTTCAAAACTCCAGATTTGCGGTGCTTTCAAGCTGCTTTGAAATTGTTGCCCATTCATTCCAATGGGCAGGGCATTTTGGGAGCGCTAAATACAGTGCCCCCAATCTGCACCAAGGATGCTGCTTGCAGGACTTTTCGGGAACGTCCCGCAAGCACACCGTCCGTGTGAAGACACACTGGAATGAATGGGAGGCGGTCTTCAGGCACTTTGCAGTGGTAATTTCTAGCGCTAAAGCGCCTAAAAACCACCCCAGTGTGAAAGGGGTCTTAGTGTCTGCACAATGACACAAAAACATATCCAATACATCTTTGCAGTACATGCGCGTTTTCCCATGTTGCGTGTCTTTTTTAAATAGGCTGCATAGACAAAATAACTGTTGACTTGCCAAAATGTTAGTAAACTCCCAACTATGAGCTGAATATACTTTTTTATTTTTTTTGTCATGCACTGAAATCCTGAGCAGTGTTGTCGGCCCATCTAGAGGTTTTCCACATTAGAGCTTTGTGCCAAGATATGCATACACCTAAGGACAATTTGTTTGTTTGAATGCTAGCAATAGTTTCCTACAAAAATCCTTGCATATCTACTCAAGAGTTCCTTGTCAACAAGCCCTAAAAAAAACATACCTCAGGGGTGGAGAGGAAAAGCGGGTCTACAACCTATTTCCAATAATGTGATATACCGATAGTGGGACAAGACCACATTAAATGTAGAAAGTCTTCTCCAGATTGTTGGCAAGATAAATATATTGAAGTGGAAATCCATTGCATTGCATATAAGCGGGTTGGGGTTCGCTGGGTTCGGTAGAGAATTTATAGTTTTGATTAGTTTTCTGTTCAACTGCTGGTAATCTTACTAAGTGCGATCCCAGTTTATGGTTGGTTTCATATCTGTTATGTCACAATGACGTTGTGTACAGACGCTAATTTCCAGCTTTTTTACAGGCCTGGGGGTAGCCCAGCATGGCTGCAGCTTCATATGACCAGTTGTTAAAGCAAGTGGCGGCTCTGAAAATGGAGAACACAAACCTTCGTCAAGAACTAGAAGATAATTCAAATCACCTAACAAAGCTCGAGTCAGAAGCATCAAACATGAAGGTACTTCTCTTTTCTCTACGTCGTCTATGTACGTCGTCTTATTTACTTTTTTTTATTTTATTTTAAAGCGGAGTTCCACCCTTAAAACCACTTGGTTTCATCCCATCCAGCATACTGGCGTCAGCATGCTGTTTTTTTTTATTTTTTATGGATGTACTTACTTCATAATAAATCATTTAATTTTGTGTGCACCGCGGTATGTCGCCGCTATAAGGCGTCACGCCTTCCGGAAACAGCCGATTAGCGTTCGGCTCTTCTCGGCGCCTGCGCACAGACCCAGAAGCTGACTGCGCAGGCGCCGTATATAGCCGCCTCACGCCCTCCGAAAAAACCCGAACTAGGACCGGCTATTTACGGCGCCTGCGCAGTCAGCTCCTGGGTCTGTGCGCAGGCGCCGAGAAGAGCGAACGCTAATCGGCTGTTTCCGGAAGGCGTGACGCCTTATAGCGGCGACATGAGCGCACGAAATTAAATGATTTATTATAAAGTAAGTACATGCATTAAAAAAAAAAAAAAAAACGGCATACTGGCGCTGACGCCAGTATGCTGGATGGGATGAAACCAAGTGGTTTTAAGGGTGGAACTCTGCTTTAAATGGTATCATTTTATGGTTTAGAAGTGTGAGTGTTTTAGAAAGTAGTGTGTGTTTTGCCACTGGTAAGAGTAAAATCTTCTGTAAGAAGGATATGCTGGGAATTCAGACAAGGCCGTTATTAGAAGAATGAATGCCCCAGAGTAGAGGAGCTTTTTGGAAGATTTATAGACCAAATACTGAAATTGTAGAATATGCCTGTAGAGATATCTGCAGCAGGGCAAGACACGGGACAGAGTTTACATGAAGATTGTTGGCGCATGTTGGTGAACTTTTTTCTATTACCTAAACATGTAAGCATAGTAATACTGTCACAACCCTTTTTATTCGCTGTTTAATTTAAAGGAGTATTAAACCTGAAATCAAAAAATGTAATGTACAGTATATTACAGCTTACCAATTATTCGATGTGATGGCTTCATTAGTTTCTCTTCTTGGGCTTTTTCTCCTCTGTTTTCCCCCCCTGGAACCTGGCCACTACCACACGTTGGCCTCTTTTACAGGGGCATTTCGTCTGTCTGTTTTTTCATCCCTTTGGTAATGAATTAAAAACAGACAGCAGTGTATTCCCATGGATACGTATGATCATCCATTTACATCCTCTTTCAGGTCCGCTTTCTTAAATGGAGAAGGTCTCAATTTTTGTTCCATTTAAAAAAAAAAAAACAGAAGCGAACCTAAATGGATGTAAACAGAAAAATTATCAGTTTTGTCATTGGTTAGGAGCCAGCATCCTAAAAACCAATAGCTCCTCCCTGCTGTCAGCAGCAAGGGTGAGTCATTGGTCGTTAAGGAGCCGACACCTGCCAGTGACCCAACAACTATAAAGAAAAGATGTGAGGTAATAAATTGGACTGTAAAGTGATGTAAACTGATATAAACTGAATCCATTTTTATTTTTTCAATATTAAACATGATTGAATGGATGATACTTGTGTGAAAGCGGGCATTTCTTTTCTAGAGTGCTTACATTCTGGATGGCACACCTTTGGACAGCAGCATTGTCTGTCTGATATGAAGGAGTGTTAGCAGACTTGGATAAACTACAAAATTGAAATCTAACACTTTTTAGACAGTTGCAGCAACAGTTTTGTTCCTTTTTGGGATAATAGATTTACATAAATAAAAGCTGATTATTGTAAGCAACCTCTGTCGGTGGTAAATGGTTTGTCTTACCCCTCTAACTGCTACATCTGCATGACAGATATTTTTTTTGTTGGAAAATTACTGACTTACTGGCAGGGTCACCAGGTAAAAATAAAGGAAAGGGAGTCCTAGAAATAAACAAATGCAGCCACCACATCTAAAAATGTGTAAACTGCGCTATAAATGTTTGTTTTTGGGTTAATACCTCTCTGATATTCTATTTCCTAGTTGTACAGAACACAGGCTTGTTAATCCATTACATTATATTCAGCTACCCTCCGATAATTTGGACACAAAAAAAAAAGCCTGCAGGGACATCCCCCTTTATACAGTATAACACCTCTCGCTCCCGGATAGATTCCATTTTTTGCTGGTGTCCTTAGGGGATGGGCCTATTTCCTTCTTTACTGAGATGGAACTTACTATCTATGAAGGTTTCTCCATCTCTGATCATATTCCACCAAGGTGATGCTTCAATACAGATTCCTGCTGTACCATAGCCACTGTGACTTCTTCTGCTGCTTCAGGATTGGTTCACCCCTTCGGCAGAACCAGGTGGGTAACTTACTCCGACTGGATTGGAATTGTGTCTTTTTTTCAACCTGACTCACTATGTAAGATGTGAGGTTGGCTTGTAATGATGATTCCATGCACTAAATCCTGCTGTGGGCACTCACCATGGCACACAGTGCAATGCATGGAGTTAGCCACAAGGTGCTTTAGAGGTCCAGGGTCAGTCTGCCTGTGACAAAGCCCTTGTACCGAAAGACCCTTGTGAAGTTTTGCCCATCACGGAGGGAGAAGCCAGGATGGGATTATTGCCATGTTACTCCTACCTACTAGAACTCCTGTGTACATGATGGAATTTTAAATATCCTTGATCTGAAAGCCCCTTATTTTTTAGACGTACTTCAGGGTGTGCAAGACCTGCTTACCAACCTTCTCTGGTGGTCACTGCAGTAAACTGGAAGTATAGGGTTAAAGTGGACCTCCGGCCGACCTCCCCACTTTTTTTTTTCCCTTTGGGCCCCCCCCCTACCTGAATGTGGTATCTGCACGTTTCAGATACTCGCCCATCCAGTGGATGCAGCGTTGTCCCGCTGAGATTCTGTCATGCCCTGCTACAGCTCTGTTTTGCACTGCCATGTTCTTTCAATGATGTTCTCATCGGCCTGTCCCCTCCTCCTTTCCTTGAATGAATGAAAGTCACGTACATATCCCAGGCCACACTGCAGGGCAGTGTGGGCATCATTTGCAAGTGGCAGGCAGGGCGGAAAGAAGGCTGAACAGGCCGAATCATTCTTGGGAGGCTGAAGGTTCGCATTAAGTTACATTTTTTTGGAAAACTGGGCACTTACTAGGTCTGTGTGGCGTGAGAGCGCGCTGTGCCTGCACTAGGGTTGTCCCGATACCGAGTATTTGCGGGAGTACTTGTACTCCCGCAAATACCCCCGATACCTAAATAGAATACTTCCCCCCCCGGCGCCGCATCGAAAGCCGCCACATCGAAAGCCGCCACATGGGTTAAACGGCGTGCGGGAACATCACAGCTTTCATTTGAATAGCTGTAGTGTTCCCGCTGCGTATACACTCCCCCTTGCTCGGGATTGGATAGGTGATCGTGATCTGTCCAATCCCGAGCAAGGGGGAGTGTCTATAAGCGCGGGCAAAACAGCTATTCAAATGAATGCTGTGATGTTCTTCGTGCGGCGGCTTTCGGCGGCTAGGTATGGAGGGACATGGCTGCATATGTGGGTGACATGGCTGGGGGGAAATGGCTGCATATGTGGGGGACATGGCTGGGGGGAAATGGCTGCATATGTGGGGGACATGGCTGCATATGTGGGGGACATGGCTGGGGGGAAATGGCTGCATATGTGGGGGACATGGCTGCATATGTGGGTGACATGGCTGGGGGGACATGGCTGCATATGTGGGGGGCATGGGTGCATATGTGGGTGACATGGCTGGAGGGACATGGCTGCATATGTGGGGGACATGGCTGGGGGGAAATGGCTGCATATGTGGGGGACATGGCTGCATATGTGGGGGACATGGCTGGGGGAAATGGCTGCATATGTGGGGGATATGGCTGCATTTGGGGACACATTTAAAAAAAGTATCGGTATTCGGTATCTGCGACTACTTGAAAAAAAGCATCAGTACTTGTACTCGGTCCTAAAAAAGTGGTATCGGGACAACCCTAGCCTGCACCATCGGTTTACCATTGGGGTTACTGTGCACGCCCTGCCTCTTATTGTTTATGGGCAGAATTTTGGGATGGAAACATCTTTGCTTCCTTCTGTGGATACAATTCCATTGGTTGTGGTAGTTTTAACGTTGAAGGCCCTAGTGCTCTATTAAAGTATATCCCACTGCTTACAGGTGGGTCAGCAACATGCACATTCTCTAAGAGGGGTGCATGCCCTCACTGCTGCAGAAATCGGGTAAATAGAACAATCGGATGGCCACACTCCATGGAAGATGCAAAAGAGCTTTATTTCAAGCAGAGCTCCACCCAGGAAAACAAAATTTTGCCATGTTGTTTAAAAAAAAAAAAAAAACTGAAAAAAAAAAATACTCACCCGAAATAGCTGTTGCTATGCGGAAGTCCGTAATCTGCCTCACCTGCACCGCGGTCCGATTTCTTCTTGTCCTTCTTGTGAATGGGGCGCGCTGCTTTCTGGGAACTGTGTGTGTTCTCAGAGAGCAGCGCGCCCATTCACAAGCCAGCGTGAGACTCGCGCAGGCACAGTAGGAAACGGGCAGTGAAGCCGTACGGCTTCACTGCCTGTTTCCCATAGTGTGAATGGCGGCGCGGGACTCGGAGCGATCGCGGGACCGGCATCGGGGGGGCCATCAGCGCGGGCGCCTAGGACAGGTAAGTGTCCTTATTTAAAGTCAGCAGCTACACTGTTAGTAGCTGCTGACTTTAAAAAAAAAAAAATTTGCGGCTGGAGCTCCGCTTTAAATGTTGATGCGCTTGATCGCGACTTGGGCTTGCTGACCCGCCATCTCAGAGCACAGGGGATGTGGTTTCTTTGTTTGGGGTGGTGGGCCGTAGGTTGAGCACCCCAGGTGTAAGAAGTTGTCTGCAACGCATGTTTGTTAGTTGCTCCCTGTCGGACCTTTCAACTGGTCAATTTCAAAAGTGTAAACCGGGAACATATTGTGAGCGTGTGCGCGTAATGATTTTGACAGACCGTGCTGGACTTCACCATGAAAAATTCAAGAATATTGAAATGGGGCAACAAAGCAGTGTAATTAGGTGGCATTCAGTAGCACAGACCTGTTCCTCTGGAACCAATTTACTGAGCCCCCTCGGCTTTCAGCGTAAGCTCTTTGTAGAATTTTCATTTTCCTGCTGGGCATGTATTAAACAGTTCAGCCACTGCTGAGGTTCATTGTGATCTTTCATGCTCTAATGTTTTAGTATCAGACAACCACTGCTTTAGCATTTGTATTTGTTGGTCGTTCAGTGGGACGATTACACGATTGACTGCTGGTCGGATTTTTAGCTGATCTGTAGTGTTTTTATGTTTCCTCACTGGTAAGCAACGTTATGAAAAAAACATTTTCTAGTGACCCCCTCTATCCAAGCGTTGCGTTGCTTTGTTTAATAGGTTATTGATTTGGCTTTTGTTCAGCCTTGGTTGTGATGTGTTCAATATTCAATTGTATGTTTAATCTCAAGTCTGCAGAGAAAACTAGATAACCTTTTTATTACAGTTGACCAAAGATGTCCGCTTGTTCTCTTGTGTAAGTGAAAGATCACAAAAAGTTAGAAAATCTCTGTGTGTGATTTACACCTGTGACTGCCAGAGGCATTACAGCCTTGAGGAGACCAGAAAACGCCCAATTCAAATGAATGTTCATACTCAAAACCATTTACTGTCATGGCCACCCTAAGATCATCGTTGCTGCCTAATGATCTCTATTAGTGTAAAGGGTTCAGTTAACTTGAGAAGCTCTTAAATATTCGCTTTAATGCATTGCCATTTATAAACTTTCCAACGTACTCTGTGCTGATATGTGCATTTTTGGGCTTCTTGTGGTGGTTTTAAAGCACTGAAAATTCTGCCCTCTTCTGCCATTATTCAAATATGGACATTAACATTTTTGGTTAAAGTGTTCCTAAACCCAGGACCCTGCATTCACTATATCTGCTCTGCAACAATACACAGACCATGGAAAGGCAATTATTTTTGTAAATATAAACTGCTAAAACACCTTTTCTCATCAGCAATATATAGCAGTCTTTGTGACTTCTATCAGTGTCTGTTTGAGCACTGGTTCTATCATGTCATACTATCAGGGAGGGGTGTGATTGGCCCCAAATTTGCTCTGCAGCAAGACAACGAACTCAAACATACAGCCAATGTCATTTGGAACTACCTTTTAGGCTGCATTCACACCTAGGCGTTTTTACGCCCTACGCCCGACGCTATTGCAGCTTAAAATACGCTCGAGGGGTGATTTAACATTGTCGGCTATGGAGATGGTTCACATCTCCACGCCGAAACGTCGTACGCCTGAAGCTCAAAACAAGTCCCGGACCCTTTTTTTCAGACAGCTCCGGAGTTTCGGCATAGCAGACAATGTAAAATCACCCCTCCCAGCGAAAAAAGGCAAAAAACAACTTGTTTTGTCGCGGCAAATCGCAGGACAAAACGCCGAAATTTGTCGCGGCAAATTGCGATACAATTCCCCGCGTTTATAGTGTGAATGCAGCCTTAATGTAAACAAGATCAATGAGTCCTGGAAGTGATGGTTTGGCTCCCACAGAGCCCTGATCTCTACATCACGAATTCTGTCTGGGATTACATGAAGCGACAAAAGGATTTGAGGCTGCCTACATTCACAGAAGATCTGTGGTTGGTCCTCCAAGATGTTTAGAACAACCTACCTGCCCATGCATTCCACTTTCATAAGAAAAGGTCCTGTAAACAAGCTGCGTTTATTTTGATGTGGGTGATTGAAGCGGAGGATAGATACTAAGGATTTGATCTGGCTGTTCCCAGCCGTTTGGGAGGAGATCGTTGAATGGTTTCCAGGGATTGAGGAGCTACTTCATGCTTTATGGTCACTTGCTGGCCAGAGCCATCTGGTGAGCGCATTTTGGGTGAAAAATCACAAATTTTATCGGGAACGCAGATTTTATTTTTCACATGGTTTTTGGAACTAAACCATCCAAAAAGATTTCTAGAGCTTTTTTTTTAAACTTTTTATAACATATTTGTTTTGAGCAATTATAAACTGTACATATAATATACCATTTGTGCACATGTACAAAGTGAAGCAATACGCTAATACATGTTAATAAGGTTACAAACTAGGGCTGCAACTAACGATTATTTTCATAATCGATTAGTTGGCCGATAGTTTCGATCGACTAATCGGATAATCTTAAAAAAAAAGTTTGCACAATTAAGTTTAATATGTAAATAAAAAAAAAGGCAATTTATTCTTGGATCTCCATATGCAGTGGTAAATTGAAATAAACCAACTACAGTAATTGTAATGCCTTCTATTACCTCCGCTTTTTCTGGGTTCAGATGCTGATCTTCCCTGCACAGAGTCTTTAAAGTGATTTTTTTTTTTTTTATACAAACTTGTCATATTACCTGCTTTGTGTAATGGTTTTGCACAGAACAGGCCAGATCCTCCACTTCTGGTGTCCCTCACCGATTCTTCTGGCCCCTCCTGCCTTCAAGCTGCAAAATATAGTATAGAGCGCCCGCTATAGCATTGTAAAAAAAAAAAAAACTTCTGCCTTTAGAACCACTCACTTCCTGCCCAGGACTACATGTCCAATGAGGCATTGCTCCTCGCACTTTCACATTCACAAATTCTCAGGCACTTAGTGAGATGTATGGATGGTGTACTGAGCTGTATGTGTGCTGTACTGTATTTCCTGATATGTAAACAAATAATGCATTCTATATGCAGGCCAACTGATCGATTATGAAAGTAGTTGACAACTATTTTCATAATCGTTTAGTTGTCGATTAATCGATTAGTTGTTTCGGCCCTATTACAAACATGCATATTATTTGCATAGATCACTCTTTGCCCTTTAATCGATTGTATTGGGAGCGCCCTTTATCGCATCATCATTTGTTTTTCACTCATTTCAGGTGCAGCAAACCTTCTCTTTTTAGTTTCACTATTGGAGCCAGTATCCAATTATATATTATTCAAGTGTACCTAGAATAATTGATGACGTTTGAAGGCAAAGGGTTATCGCAGCAAATATTGATTTGTTTTGGATTTATCTTCTGGTCATTTACTTAAAAAAAAGCGCGATCACTAAGGATGTCATATGGTGCCCTCTCGGCAATGTGCGACCAGGCTGTAGCCGTCATTTGGCTATAGCGTGGTTGTGAAGACGTTAAAATGGGGACTGTTCACATATTATGATCACTGAGGCACGAGCTCTCCAGCAGAATGTGTCCGTTTTACATGAATGAGACAAACCACCCACCACTGGCAAGGATAATTAAAATGATCCACTTTAATCCATTACAGCAGTTTTTTTCCTTTTGGGATAAAGGTTTTGCATGAATAAATGAAAGTGTTAACTGGGGCTTGGCTTAAATTGGTTAGTGAATCTAAATCTGCTAGTACCTTTAACACTGCCTCTCCCCCAAACTGATATTGCTGTTGTCTGCTGTGCCTCCTGTACTTATGCCTCCAGATTTGTCTTGCTAATACTGGAGATGTCACTGGTCAGGTCACCAAGTGAAAACAGAGGGTTGAAAAAAAAAAGGAGAATAAAACTTTAAAAATTTAGTTGCCACATTTAATGATTGTTAAGCTGCAGTATAATATACATTTTGGTTTTGGCTATAATACCACATTAAAGTGCAGGCATACCCCACTTTTAAGTACACAATGGGACCAGAGCATGTTTGTAAGACGAAAATGTACTTACAGTGAAACAATACCTTTTTTCACTTCTAGGGTGTAGGGTGGGGGGTCAGGGACTGTAGTGGGGGTGTCAGGAGGTGTAGTGGAGGTCTCAGGGGCTGTAGTGGAGGTGTAAGGGGCACACTGGAACAGGGCGGGCTATGCTCTCAGAGCTTCAGCTCCTTCTACCACTGCTGCAAAATGTCTGTACAGTACTTGTAAGGCACTTTACATACACTCGCGGCCCGCGGGTATGTCCTTACTCTCGAGTGTACTTAAAGCGGGGTATGTCTGTATTAGAACAGATTACTTTTTGGTGAACCTTTTCCATTGGATAGAGCTTGGCAATATATCTTGGAGGAGTGAAATATCTTTTCAGGGTTCACCCAATTATCATAAATTGCCCATTCCATTTGTTAAATAGGTAATGTGTTTTTAGACTTGGCAGGTCTCTCCTGCTTCCAAGGAGGATCATGGCAGAGGAAAATAAAGTGCAACAATGCCCAGGCTTTTGCTTACAATAGAAGTATCATACAGTGCCTTGAAAAAGTGTTCATACACTTGAAATTTCCCGAATTTTTGTCATGTTACAACCAAAAACGTAAATGTATTATATGTGATAGACCAACACAAAGTGGCACATAATTGTGAAGTGGAAGGAAAATTTATAAAATGTTTTTTTCACTTTTTTTTTTTTTTTTACAAATATCTGGAAAGTGTAATGTGCATTTGTGTTCGGCCCCCTTTTACTTTGATACCGCTAACTAAAATCTAGTTGAACCAATTGCCTTCAGAAGTCACCTAATTGGTAAATGGTCCACCTGTGTATAATTTAATCTTCGTATAAATGCAGCTGTTCTCTGAAGCCCTCAGAGGATTGTTATAAAACCTTGGTGAACAAACCGCATCGTGAAAGTCAAGGAACACACCAGACAGGTCAGGGATAAAGTTGTGGAGAAGTTTAAAGCTGGGTTGGGTTATAAAATAATATCCCAAGCTTTGAACATCTCACAGAGCACTATTCAATCCACCATCCTTCCAGCAGGACAAAGATCCTAAACATACAGCCAGAGCTACAATGAAGTGGTTTAAATCAAAGCATGTTCATGTGTTAGAATGGCTCAGTTAAAGCCCAGACCTAAATCCAATTGAGAATCTGTGGCAAGACTCAAATTGCTGTTGAGACGCTCTCCATCCAATCTGACAAAGGTTGAGCTATTTTGCAAACAAAAATGGGTAAAAATTTCACTCTAGATGTGCCAAGCTAGTAGAGACGATCTCAAAAAGACTTGGAGCTGTAATTGCAGCGAGAGGAGGTTATACAAAGTATAGACTATAGACCCGGTGGGGGGTGTGGAAAGGGGGGGGGGGGTTATGGGGTTGGCTGAATGCAAATGCACACTACGTTTTTCACATATTTTATAAAAAAAAGAATTAAAATGTTTTTTATCATTTTCCTTCCATTTCACAATTATGTGCCACTTTGTGTTGGTCTATCACATAAAATCCCAATAAAATACATTTAAAATTTTTGGTTGTAACATGACAAAATATGGGAAATTTCAAGGGGTATGAATAAGTTTTCAAGGCACTGTATCTACATAGGCAAGCATGCTGTGTTAAGCCATTATGTCAGTTTCTCACCCCCAGTCTCTCATACACCTAACTGGGGTGTTCATCTTCATTCCCCTCAAAATCTAGAGAAGACCTTTCACTTTCTCACTCCAGACAGACAGCTAAAATAAAAGCAGATTATTTGTTCAAGAGAATCGGGTATGGCTGCAGAAAAATTTGCCTTGGCCAAGTAGGCTGGTTGGTGTGTGCCAGAGCTTGAGCTAGAATTGGATGCAGAGACCATTGTTAAAATCGGGTCTTGCTCAGGTGCAGTGGGAAGCATTGCCGCGGTTTGGGTTTGACAGGTCTTTGGCAGAGGGATTAGGGTGAACACCTTACCATTTGCTGCGGTTTCCTTGCGCCTGGTTTCTGCCTGTCTGTGTGGCGTGTATTCCCATCTGGGTTACTCGCATAGTAGGGAGTGAAAAATGGGGTAAGAGTGTCCATGTGGGGAATACACTGCAACCGGTCCATGTTGCTGGTCCCTTATTGGGGCCCAGACTTAACCAATCGCAGTGGGTATCCCCCCAGAATGGGAAATTTGGGTCTGGTTTCTATAGGAATGGTACCATGGCCCTGGACCTGTATATCACCCTGGGGCTAACTATACGTATTGCACCAAGTGATGAGGTGAGTGCCCAAGCAGAATCAAATGCTGAAAAGAAATTACAGGTCACCCTGCACCATGGGGTCTGGATACGGCTCCCAATCTTATACTGAGGTTCCACAGGCCCTGATGCACCTCTTCGCTTAATAGATTAGAAGACGGTAAGTAGTTGATTTAAGAATCTGCAGTATAATAATCTAGTAAAGCAAAGGGAAAAAAGTCCATCACACTAGGACTCTAGCAAAAAAGGGAAGTGGGGTGCGGTCTGTAAAAGAATTCCACCATAATACAGAAATACAGTTATTGTGCATTAACCAGATATCATGAACTAAAAATTTCACAGCTTCAAAAATAAATGCGGAACAGAAAATCCTGATGAGGAGAGCTTAATGTTTGCTATTATGGGCACCTCTGCAGCGTTTTGGAGGAGGAGGTATCGAGCACTTTAAGTACTAGGGCAGGAGTGAGGAGCATGAAGAGGTGGGAGGTGCTGAGGAGGAAGAATGGAAAAGATCAGGGGAGAGATGGTATAAGGGCGGAGCCCATGTGAGCATGTTGAGTGACAATTGGTCATGAAAAACTGTACCCATGTGAAATTGTATCTTTTTTTTCTTTTTTTTTTTGAGACAGAGCTTTTCTTTGATGGTATTTAATCACCACTGTGTTTTTTGCTTGCTACATACAGTGACCCCCTTCACTATTTTACATTTTGTTATATCACAGCCTGATACTACAGTTGGTTTAAATACATTTTATTTTATTTTTTTAACACTTGTAGGACCGCCCACCGTACATTTACTGCGGCCACTCTGTGCCAGATCATGTAACTAGTACATGATCTGATACTTCCTGGTCTGAGGTGTGTGTTCCTGCTGTGTTCCTACACAACGGGAGCTGATCAGTGGGTACGGCAGACTCTCCCGACGTTCGTTCATTACACAGGTAGAACGGCAGTCGGCCTATGTAAACAAGTCATGATTGCCGTTCTGTGAATACAGAAGGCATGGATCCTATGTTTCTGTAAAGTAGGAACATCGATCCATGCCTTCCACTAGTAAAAGCACCTCCCCCACTACACTGAATCACAGGCTACTCACACCGTTAACCCTTTGCCCCTGATGGTACCCCCCACCCCTGCCGGTGTCATTGGTACAGTGACTGTGCATATTTTTTACCACTAGTCAATGCCCGATTTTATCCACCACAATAAGTCGCTAATGGCAGCCAAATACTAGTAAAAATGTTTGTTTTTTTTAAATATCCCATAGTTTGTAGACGCTATAACATTTAGACAAACAAATCAATATACACTTATTGTTTTTTTATTACGAATATGTAGCAGAATACATATTGCCCTAAATTGATGAAGAAATGTTTTTTTTTCATTTTTGTACTGGATATGTTTTATTATAGCAGAAAGTAAAGTGTGTGTGTGTGTGTGTGTGTGTGTGTGTGTGTATGTATATATATATATATATATATATATATTTGTGTGTGTGTATAATTAAATTGGCAGTCTTTTTTTTTGTTCATAGGGCAAAAAATAAAACCGGAGATGTGATCAAATGCCATCAAAAGAAAGCTCTATTTGTGGGGGAAAAAGGACATGAATTTTATTTGGGTACAGCGTTGTCAAAGCAAACACAGTGCCGTATCGCAAAAATGGCCTGGTCATAAAGGGGGGGTAAATCTTCTGGCGGTCTAGTGGTTAATCTACACTCGGTACCCCATAAGGACAAAGTTAAACAGAATTTTTAGAAATGTCTGTAAATTTATTAAAAAAAAAAAAAAAAACTATTGAAATAATATGTGTATGTAAGTGTTCAGACCCTTTGCTCAGCACTTTGTTAGAGCACTTTTGGCAGCAATTCCAGCCTCAAGTGTTTTTTGGGTATGACACGGCAATCCTTGCGCACCTGGATTGGGGGATTTTATACTATTCTTCTTTGCAAATCCTCTTAAGCTCAGTCAGGGTGGATGGGGACTGTCGGTGGACAGACATTTTCAGGTCTCTGAAGAGATGTTCAATAGGGTTCAAGTCAGGGCCCTGGCTGGGCTGCTCTAAGAGATTCACAGAGTTGTCCCTAAGCCAGTCCGGTGTTGTCTTGGCTGTGTGCTTAGGATCGTTGTCATGTTGGAAGGTGTCCAAAGGGTGGTGATAAATACCATAGCTGCTGAATGGTCTGGAGTGGCGAGTGGGGTGCCCCAGAGCTCTGTCGTGGAATCCATTCTGTTTAACTTGTTCATAAATGATGTAGAGATTGATATAAATCAATATTGGTATTGGCTGATACAAAGCTAAGCAGTACAATAACTTTACAATTAGAAAAAAATAAACTTTACAAGAAGACCTCAATAAAATAGGAGTGGTGGGCAACTACATGGCAAACAAGGTTCAATGTAGTGAAATGTAAAGTGATGCACTTGGGAGCTAAAAGCAAGCTATAGGCTAGAGCGAGAACCTCTGGGGAGGTTGGAAAAGGATTTGGAAGTCCTTGTTGATGATATACTCTGCAATAGCATGCAGTGCCAAGCTGCAGCAAGCAAGGCCAGCAGAATATTCACATTCATTAAAATGGGGATATACCGGAGAGAGAAAATTATTATTATACAGGAGTTATATAGTGTCAACAATTTGCGTAGCACTTTCTACCATTTTACAAAATGCTGGTTCTGACCACATCTGGAGTAAGAAGTCCAATTCTGGTCATCAGTCCTCAGGAAGAATGTGCTGGAACTTGAGAGAGTCCAAAAAGGGCAACTAAACTAATAAGGGGGCTGGATGATCTCTGTTATGAGGAAAGGCTATGCTCATTAGGCTAATTTTTCCCTAGAGAAGAAATACTTAAGAGGAGATATGATGGTAAATATATAAATGGTGATTCTAGCATTGGGGGAAAATTTGTTCAGTCTCGGGTTGTTCAAGAGGACACGTGGTCACTTAGTGAAGTTGGATGAAAAGCAGTTTAACCCTAAACTGATGTAAAGGGTCTTTACTGTTAGAACAGTTAGGATGTGCAATTCCCTTCCACAAATAGTGGTGTCTGTCAGTGGAAAGTATCTGAAATGTAAAAAAAACTTTGATATGTACCTTTTAGTAAACACAATTTACAGGGATATGGGAAGTGTTCGACCTATAAATACACATACTGGTTGAATTGGATGGACGGGTGTCTTTTTTAACCCTACCAACTATGTAACCTTTGGCCCAGTCTGAGGTCCTAAACGTTGTCTTTCCATACTTTGCTCCATTAAGCTTTCCCTCAACCGTCTCTTAGTCCCTGCTGCTGAAAAACACCCCCGCTGCATAATGCTGCCACCACCATGTTTCACTGGGGATGATATTGGGCAGGTGAAAAAACAGTGCCTGGTTTCCTCCAGACATTAGAATTGAGGCCAAACAGTTCAGTCTTTGTTTCCTCAGACCAGAGAATTGTGTTCCACCTTACAAGAATTTTTTTGGAAACTCCATGCAGGCTTTTATTTTTGCACTAAGGAGAGGATTCAATCTGGCCACTCTGCCATAATGCCCAGATTGGTGGAGGGCTGCAGTCATTGTGGTCCTTCTGGAACTTTGTCCCATCTCCACACTGGATCTCTGGAGCTCAGTCAGAGTGAACATTGGTTTCTTGGTCACCTCTTACGAAGCCCCTTCCACCCCAATTTGCTCACTTTGCCTGGGTGACCAACTCTTTAAAGAGTCCTGGTTGTGCTAAACCACTTGTTCTTGAGAATTGTGGAAGCCACTGTACTCTTGGGTAACATTTGGTGCAGTAGATTTTTTTTTTTCTTTTTTTTTTTTTAGGTTTTACATAAATAATTAAAAGAAAACTAGTGCCGCCACCATATCTGAGAATTGGTGAGCTGCAAGATATTTCCTCTTGGGTTTAATACCACATTAAGGTTTTAGAACTTGTTTGAAATATATTACATTTTTATGCCACATAATGAGAGTTTACATAGTTGCTAAGTTAAAGGAGAAGTCCAGCCTGAGCTTTTTAATTTCTGGCAGCTGCCTTGATGGCAGTCTTAGTGAGCCGCTGAGAAGGCTGCTCCTCCGCAGCTCAGCGCTCCAATGAGCGTGGAGAAGTAGTGCAGAAGCGATTCTGACTGCTCTGGGAGGAGTGAGAACCGAACCATCGGCGGTGTTCGGTGGCTTGGTTCTCGGTGCAAAGACGCCGGGGGACAGATGCAGCATCCACCAAGGTAAGTATGACTATCAAAAAAAAAAAGCCAAACTTCTCTCAATAATTTAGTGGGCCATTTGATTCAGATTGTTTTAGCTTGTGACCATCACTGTTACCTTGCAGAAAATGATATGTTTACTGATATGTTTATCTAAGTAAGCAGAATCATTGAGGAGAAATCTAAAAGGGAATTAATACAAAGAAAGCACCATACTGTCCCTGGAAATAGAGAACATTGGCACGTTGTTGAGCCAAATCAAATATTTAACCAAGCTACTTTGTAAATGTCGTAGAGGCAGGATTATTCTCATTTAAAGGCAAATTGGTATTCCGGGTCATATGTAAACTAAAAGGAGTTGGAAAGTCTCAGGATTTTTCACCTTGATGCATTATATGCATTAGGGTGAAAAAACACCTGTGTACAGCTGTCCCCCAGAGCCCTTCTTTCTCTTACCTGAAGCTGATCGTTGCAGCGACAAGCACGAGCCAAGCAGCTGTCTCGGGGCCGAGTCCTGCTTTCTACATTGATAAAACCAGCAGCAGGACTTGGGAGTGCCGCCAGGAACCCCCAGAAAAGCATCGCGGCTACGATCATGTTTGTTATTTAAAGGGGTTGTAAAGGATTTTTTTTTTTCATAATAAGCATCCTTTACCTGCCTCTTTTCACTTCCTCATTGTTTGTTTTTGCTCAGAAGTTGCTCTATTTCTTCTCTGTTCTGTTCACTTCCTGTTTGTCTGATTTTACTGACCACCGTGAAGGGAGACTTTACTGCGGTGGTCAGTGACATGCTCGCCCCCTCCTGGGAACTACATCTATGTGGCAGGACGCTCTCTACATGATAGAAACTAAAAGGAGGTGTGAATTACTGGGCGTGCCGCAATTCATACTGGGAAATGTAGTTCTTGCATGAACGAGCGCCGCAAACCAGGAAGTGATTGAGAGAACAGAAACTAAAACGCCGGAGGTGATATAGATGAGGGAATTTAATAAGCATTTACTCGTTTATTAACAGAATCATTACACTATTCTGTCTGTCTACCCTGCCGACAATAATTTTAGGCAAAAAATTGTTTTCCTTTACAACTCCTTTCATTTTAGGCAAATTGTTTTTTTCCTTTACAACTCCTTTAAGGGAAAAATTCGCCTTTACTATCACTTGAAGTATTTTCGAATCGGGATATTTTAGTCTGAAGGAAGCAGTCGGAGATGAATTTGTGGGCTCCATTTCCTCAAGCTTAGCGTATAGGGAAAAGATAGGCTAATTGATGAACCAATAATACTATTGCCTTTTTATGATCTGCTTTTCACTGTTTGGTGTAGTTTTACAATGGACCTGTGAATACTTTTTCTGAACGTTTGTGCATGAAATGTCACTTGAGTCTCTTGCTCCCTCTAGTGACCAGTCTGTATAAAATGGCCCTGTTGTGTTTAGATTATACTCACGCATGACCAGGACCAAGAGCCTTTGGAGACACTGGGGGTTATTTATTAAAGGCAAATCCACTGTGCAGTCACTGTAGATCTGAGAGGAAGATCTGAAATTAGAGGAAGCTCTGATTTCTATCATCCAATCCATGTTCAAGCAAATATACTGTTTTTTTTTTTTTACCTTGCATGTCCCCCTCAGAACTACAGTGACTGCATTTCCAAGTGAACTTGCAGTGCACAGTGGTTTTGCCTTTAGTAAATAAACCCCAATGTGTTAGAAATGTTTTCTTAATCCTTTTTATTGCAATAAATGTTCTCATGTATTGATTGCATATTGGTCTTGCTGAGATTTAAGAGGCGATACATGACTGTTGTTGACTTCTAGACTTTTTATGTCCACAAATGTAGTTTATGCCTGGTCCTCAGTAATTCTGTATATGAGCCTGTTTATATGCATTAGAAAGTTTATCATTTTGTACAAGTAGTCTCATACCTGTACAACGCTGAGTGCTAGAAGTCATCCTGATGCCAGCAATGGTTTTCGACACGGGTTGGATACAGCCAACTTGTGCAGCTGTTTGATTAAAATGGAACACTGTGCATTAACCACTTCCTTACTGGGCATGTATACCCCCTTCCTGACCAGGTGAAATTTCAGCTTGCGGCACTGCGTCGCTTTAACTGACAATTGCGCGGTCGTGCGATATGGCTCCCAAACAAAATTGGCATCCTTTTTTTCCCCACAAATAGAGCTTTCTTTTGGTGGTATTTGGTCACCTCTGCGGTTTTTATTTTTTGCGCTATAAACAAAAAAGGACGACAATTTTGAAAAAAAATAGAATATTTTTTACTTGTTGCTATAAAAAATAGCCAAATTAAAAAAAAAAAAAAAATTCAGTTTAGGGCGATACGTATTCTTCTACATATTTTTGGTAAAAGAAAAAAAAATCGCAATAAGCGACTGGTTTGCGCAAAAGTTATAGCGCCTACAAAATAAGGGACAGAATTAATATTTTTTAATTATTTTTTTACTAGTAATGGCGGCGATCTGCGATTTTTTATTGCGACTGCGACATCATGGCGGACACATCGGACACTTTTGACACATTTTTGGCACCATTCACATTTATACTGCAATCGGTGCTATAAATATGCACTAATTACTGTATAAATGTGACTGGCAGGGAAGGGGTTAACACTAGGGGGTGAGGAAGAGGTTAATGTGTATCCTGCATTGTGTTCTAACTGTGGGGGAAGGGGGGGGGTGACCGATCTGTGTCCCTATGTACAAGAGACACAGATCGGTCTCCTCTCTCCAGTGACAGGACGCTGTCATTGTGAGAGCCGGCAATGAGAAATGATCTCATATGTTTACATATGAGATCATCTCTCATTCGCTGCACAGATCGCATCGCAAACGGCCACTCTGATTGCCAGTTCGCGGCGATCTGTGATTGGCTGTGTCCAAGGGACACGGCCAGTACAGAAGTTCCCCGCTGCACGCTCTGGAAAACACGGCGGCCCGGAGAATTAGAGCCACCCCGCGGCCGTATATAGTCGTACGGCCGTAGGGAAGTGGTTAAATCCCTTCTAATTACTGTTAGTTTAAAAATAAATAAATTAAACCATGGTCATGTGACAGGCTGGGTCCCAGGTCTTCTACGTTTTTCACTGCAGAAGAGGAGGGTCCCTTTTTAGCTCACTAACTGGGTGACATGGATGTCTTTGACTGTCTAGTGGTGGGGTCCTCTCTGGCTCTTTTAGACTGCATAGTGGGATGATCAAATAGAGGTAACGGGTTGGTGTGGGCACAGACTACATCACATAATAACCCTCAGTCATCCCTATTGGAAGCCACACCAATGAGGGATATTGACGGGATGCTTTAAATCTGAACTCCAGGAAACCTAAAAATCCTACCTTGCAGTGGGGCTGTGCGCGCACTTTGATGGTTACCTGCTTGTTTGCACATAGCGGAAAAATACGACAGGCTGGTTATACAGAAGTCGATTTTTAGATCACCTTCAATGCAACCAGCCTGCCCACACATGGATCAAAATTCAATTGGTCGCTGCTGAGCTGGACGTATTTCGATCCATGTATGGTCAGCTTTAAAGCAATCGAAACCTAACAGGGATTCCAACTCTTGTCCAGTCTATGCAAAACTTTAAAAAAGCATTTGACTGGAGTTCTTGTATTCTCCATTAACCATCTTTCATGCATCTCCATGGATGTAGATTTCCTCAACTACACCGAATTCAGGAGTAAGTAAGGAAAGAAAGGTATCGGCATTTTTTTAAACTTGTCTTTTCTGTTTAGAAATTTAGCCCTGGCAGTGTGTGGGAATGTAGATTTTACCAGTGACCTCACTTTTAGTTATTTTTGCCACTATTGCCAGGTTGCTCGTTGACATTATTCAGGTCCTAAAAAATGCAGCAGAACATTTTTTCCATGCCTGTACTGATGTTGATTGAACAAAACAGGATTGCTTACGCTGCTTTGCTTCCATGATTCTTAACCATTAAAAAAAAAAATTGACAACTGCAGGCATCAAATATCTAGCAGAATAATGACAGTACACATTTCTCAGTGTGTGTCGGTTTGCAGCTGTGTCGTACCATTTTTCTGTGGGACAATACAAACACTTTGAAAGCTTTTACACAAACAGACGAATAGTCATAACTACTGCAGAAGTGGAACGACATTGCTATTTGGATGGTTACATATCAGTATGGCCCGGTTCATACCAAGACGCGGGTCAAAACCAACTCCACTTACGATCTGCAGTGAGTGACTGTCGGTGTTAATGCATGCCGCAAATGCAGTGTGTTTGCCTGCACTGGATCACATGGTACAGTAGTATTATGTGATCTGATTGCTGTACATTATTTTAGGTAGTACATGTACCACTTTTGGTGCAGTCGGCGCGATTTCAGCCCATTCATTTGAATCGTATTGCACAGACGGCCCTAAAATAACTATTTCTGACAACTGTTTTATTAAACTTAAATAGTATTTAGCATATAACAATGATTTTGTTTTCCCTCACCCAATGCAGTTACATAAAATTACATGAATAAAATAACTTTTTATTTATTTTTTTAATCATAAGGCTTCATGGACACTGTACTTTTTTAACATGGCTGTTAGGGATGTCTAATGCCCCTGCATGTTGGCCTATGCACAATTTGTGCTTTCTTTCCTTCTTTACCACCTACCTAGCCTTGCTTTCTGTTCCCAGGCTTTTCCCCGTACTGCACTTCTTTACATTCTTCTACAGGGCCATTCTGTACCCTTTGTACCTTGTATTGAACTGCTATTGTGTAATGGCTTCTCACTTACTAATAATAATTTAATATGATCTGAATGATCTGTATGCCACGGTTACATGATAAACTGCAGTTTCTCCAGGAAGTAGAGTTCAGGAAGGAGGAGATTTTCACTACTGCCTGTATGCCCGCCCACATGTGTAATGTCAATATCATGTGAGCTGGCTAGCTCTGAGAACTACCACCTGTTCTCTCCAGCATAAAAGACACAACTGTGCATGTGCAGGTTGGCTACCCTGCCTGTGTTAGCTGACCTTCCCCAGATGGACAGTGCAGGATCTGTGAATACAGGATAAAACTACCTTTTTACACAATCAAAGGATTAACATTAAGTTCCACATGCTGCATATACAGACCGATTTTTACGGTTGTGGGATTAGTAACACTTTAACACATACTGCAGAGTATTTTCCCTACAGGCAGGTTTGGCAGCTCGACAGGTACTTGCACTTTTGCTATTACCTTGTTTTACTGTACTTTTAGGTTCTCCCCACCTGTGTGTGAAAAAACCAAACATGCTCTACACCTTAAAAAGCGGATTTCTATGAAGAATTTTAAAAACCTGCTTTATACTGACTTAATGGCGTTAGATTTGCACATTTTTCTTCTGTAGGTCTTTAAAAATGTTTAAAGTGATTGTAAAGGGATTTATTTTTTTAAATAAAGTGGTTGTTATGGTTAGACTTGCCTGCCATGTTCAAATGTTTTGCACAGAACAGCCCCTGTCTTCCTTTTCTGGGGGTCCCCTGTCGTCACTCCTGGCTCTTCCTTCCTTCGGAGTGCCCCCATAGCAATCCGCTTGCTATGAGGGCACTTGTGCCGGCTCACTCCCGAGCTGTTTGTCTGTTGTCCCCTGCTTTATCCTCCCAGGCTGTTACTGACCGCAATAGAAACTAATTGATCCCACGGCTGCCCCCATGGCCAGTGAGGATGGAGAAAGCCACTGCTATAGATTGTGATCGGGTTCAGGTAAGTATAAGGGGGTGCTGGGGGGAGCTGAACACAGGTTTTATACTTTTAATGCAGAGAATGCATTGAGGTAAAAAAAAAAAATGTTTGCCTTTTAAACCGTTTTAACATACTGCTGAATTATAAATATCTGTATCATAATCTTCTGAGCCAGTCAAGGTTACATTGACCATACAATTCAGAGCACTGATAAATATGCCTTGCTGATCAGTATTGAAGTAAAATGACTTTTGTGGCTTGGTGCCAATGCTTCAATATCTTATATTGGTGTGTAATTTAGAATCCTGCAGAAGCAGACTGAGAGAGATCCCATTTCAGAGCCATTGCATCTCCACAGATAGCAGAGACTGCAGGACTGTTTGCAGCTTGTTTCATACTGTACCATGACAACACTATGTTGGTTATTGGGGTTCTGATTGTACTTCATTCTTTGTTACAGGATGTTCTCAAACAGCTGCAAGGAAGCATCGAGGATGAAGCTATGGCTTCCTCAGGCCAGATTGATCTGTTGGAGCGGCTGAAAGGTAAGCCCTTTTTTTCTGTTTTAATCCGATGTAGCCTGGGACGGCCTAAATTATATTTAAGTTTTTTCTTTTTTTTCGTTGGGATTTATGTATTGTATGTCAGACCTGTCCCCTGGGTGACCATTAGAACATGGTCTTGGGATGGGTTTTTTTTTTTCTTGCTGTAATTCGTTAACCCTAACAAAATATTCTAGAGTTTACTAAATTAAATGTACAAGTCCATAATCCATATACTGGGTGGAAGAAAGCCTTACCAAGGTCCAGATGATATACTTTCTACCCTTCCAGCTTGCAGTTACATTTATTTTTAGGGTTACACTAACAAATCCGTGGCGGTCAACAATTTGCCACAGAATTTTGTTCACCAATCAGAGAATGATGCTGTTGGAACAGTTGTGTTCTCACTATTGTGTTATTGATCCTGCCACTGGCAAGTTGTTGGCAATATCTTGGACAGGTTGGTTGTGCGGTGGGTGCTGGTGGGCATTCAGGGGGATTCTGGTGGATTGGCCTGGGTTAAGAGGAGCACTGGTCCTTTTTGTGATTTTATACTTTTTTTTTTTATTACTTTTTAACTGTTTTCAATCAGTTATAATTTGGATGGTAGCTGGTGTGGTGTCTATGCCTTTTTTTTTTTAAATGGTTTTAGTGATGCCTACATAGTGGGAAGCACTGCCGCACTTGTTTACCAGCGGGATTCGCAAGATCCATCAACGTATTGTATGCATGTTGTTAGTAATGGAGCCACTGCTGTGCCATTGGCCTTTTATTGCTACCAGGATCTGATTTTGTAAGCTTTGGTTACACATGACATCCATAAGAAACTAGAATGTATGGCTAACCTAATCATTTATCCGTTTAATTTGATCTTTGCCATGTCTAGAGTCTCTTTAATGGTGCAAAATGTGCTTTCATATTAAAAGAAAACTATGCCAGGTGACCTCTTTCATATGAGTTTTTCCTAAAACTCTTGTCTGGCCATCATAGTGATCCGCTGGTTTAAACATATTCAGGCACTGACCTGAAACAAGTATTCCGTATGCTGGCCTACTGAAGAGCTGTGTCACTGTATTGTGTGAGAGAGCTGTGGGTTGAATAATATCTGCTTGTCATCATCGTACTGCAGCAATAACTAAAAAATTTAAATAATGTGAGCAGGCCTATATTTATTACTGCAATACAGTAATAGTTGTAGAGAAAATCTGCATCATGGAATCTGACTGCTAATTTCCTGAATTTAGCACCAAAGTGTGATTATTTATTTTTGGGTGATGGACTTTTTTCATGGGATAAGAGGAGAACATGGCCTGTCTGCCATATAGGTTTGAAAACACTCCTGAGAAATACATGCATGCCTGCACACTTTGTGGGTTTAACAAAACAGTAGGATTGCAGGTTAACGTCTACATTCCAAGTTCATTCTTCTGCGCTCTCTAAATTTTGTTCTTGTTTTGCAAAGACAATTCCGGTTCTGCTCTTTATTCCCACTCTAAATGTTCAGACCATCAGGCCTCATGCACACTGTATGTTTAAAACAAGACCGTAATGTTGGCTGTAGAAAGCTGTAGCGTGAGTTTTTCAGCGTTTTTGTAGTGTCGTGTTTTTATTTTATTTTTTACTTAGCTGTCACGGTTTTAGCTTCTTTTTTTTTTAACCACTTAAGGACCGGCGCGCGCACATTTACGTCCACAGAAGGGCACGGCTGGGCACAAGGGCGTAAATATACGTCCTCGCCCAGTAGCGGGTCGGGGGTCCGATCGGGACCCCCTCCGCGGCGTGCGGTGGTCCCCGTGTCTCCGGGAGCGATCCGGGACGAGCGGGCGGATGTCCGTCTTTGCCCGCCCCCCGCGATCGCTCCCAGCCAATCGCTGCGCTCCCCCGCCCTGTCACTTCCTCCTCCTGTGTTTACACAGGAAGGGGGAAGTGATGTAATCTCTCATCGCAGCGGTATTTCCAACCGCTGCGACGAGAGAAACACCTCACAGTAAGTGTGCACGAACACTACACTGACATACACACACACATAGGCACACTTAACCCCTTGCGATCTGCCCCCCCACCCCCCCTGTCACAGTGTCACTGAATGCAGTGATCTAATCACTGCATTTAGTGCCAGTGTGACAGGCAGTGTAAAAGTCAGTTAGTGTTAGGTTCAGGATAGCCCCCCCCACCCCCCCAATAAAGTTTTAACCCCCTGATCACCGCCCTATTTAACCCTTTCACTCCCTATTGCCAGCGTCACTAAGCGATCATTTTTCTGATCGCTGTATTAGTGTCGCTGTTCCCGCTAGGTAGCTATTTTTTTTTTTTTAATTGCAATTTTTTTTTTTTTTTACTAAAGACATGTGGCTAAATAAATTTTGGCCTAAATGTTTGACTAAAATTTAGTTTTATTTGATTATTTTTTTTAACAAAAAGTAAAAAATTGTTTTTTTTTTTTTTTCAAAAATGTCGCTCTATTTTTTTATATAGCGCAAAAAATAAAAATCGCAGAGGTGATCAAATACCACCAAAAGAAAGCTCTATTTTTTGGAAGAAAAGGACGCAAATTTTGTTTGGGAGCCACGTTGCACGACCGCGCAATTGTCTGTTAAAGCGACACAGTGCCGAATCGCAAAAACGCCTTGGGTCATTTACCAGCGTATTGGTCCGGGTCTTAAGTGGTTAAGCAAAATTATGCTCCCATAAAGGCTTATGGCTCAAAAAACGTTTTTAAGTTTTTTTTACAGCTGAAAAACTCCCCCTCAATCCACTAGTTGTGTTTTTTTCCAGCAAACGCCCCTGCCAAAAACTGCTGATAAACAGCCTATGTGTGTATTGGACACATAGGATAACCTGCTGGGGAGTTTAACTGCAGAAAACTTCTGAAGCCAAAAACAGCAGCTGTAAAAAACATCCAGTGTGCATGAGGCCTCAAAGTCCTACCTTTTTGTTTCCACTGTTAATTTTACAGATTTGTATTGATTATCAGAGTATTTAATTTTGAATTGTCATGTAAAAAAAGGTTTGCTGACTGGCATTTAAAAATGTTTTGAACGTTTCAGATTTAAATTTAGATGGCACAACCTTCACAGGTGTGAAGATGAAGTCAAAGATGCCTCACCGATCTTATGGAAGCAGAGAAGGCTCTCTTTCGGGCCACTCAGGGGAGTGCAGCCCAGTTCCAGTGGGCTCCTTTCCTCGCAGGGGATTTGTCAACGGTAGCAAAGAGAATGCTGGGTATATGGAAGAATTGGAGAAGGAGCGGTAAGCATTTGCAATAGATTATTATTTAATTTTTAATTCCCTTCATTTTTCTAATTTATCTTTCACTTTTATTCCAGTAGGCAGCTTTTATTATTTGGCAGGCTTCCTAAGCATAAGCTGTTTGCACCCCTGCAGATTTTGTAAGTTTGCCCACTTACAAAGAAATGAAGGGTCTATAATTGGTGACGGAATATCAACCGAGAATTCTGAAAAAACGCTATACAAATTATTATAAATTAAGTTGCACTTCAGTGAGTAAAATAAGTATTTGATCCCCAAAGCAAAACATGACATAGTACTTGATGGAAAAACCCTTGACGGCAAGTGCAGAGGTAAGATGTTTCTTGTAGTTAGTGACCAGGTTTGCACACATCTCAGGAGGGTGCACTCTTCTTTACAGATCTTCTCTAAATCCTTAAAGTTTCTTGGCTGTCGCTCTGCAACTCGAAGTTTCAGCTCCTCCATAGATTTTCTATAGGATTAAATTCTGGAGACTGGTTAGATCACTGCATGACCTTAATGTGCGTCTTCTTGAGCCACTCCTTTGTTGCCTTGGCAGCATGATTTGGGTCATTGTCATGCTGAAAGACCCATCCACGACACATCTTTAGTGTTCTGGCTGAGGAAAGAATGTTCTCATTCAAGTTTTTTCCATACATGGCCCATCCATTGGGCCCCTTAATGTGGAAAAAGTTGGTCTGTACCTTTTTAGCAGAGAAACTGCCCCAAAGCATAATGATTACACCTCTGTGCTTGACTGGTGTTTTTAGGGTCAAAGTGGGCATTTTTCTTCCGCTTCCTCCCCCCCCCCAAGGTACATGTCCATTCATGCCAATGAACATCTGAAGGATTGGGAGAAACTGCTGTGGTCGGATAATAACCAAAATTAAGCTTTTTGGCATTAACTCGGTTCACTGTGTTTAAGGAAAGAAAAATACTGACTATGCCCCTAAGAACACCATCCCCACAGTCAAGCAGAGGTGGAAACAAGATGCTTTGGGGCCGTTTCTCTGCTAAAGGTGCAGGCCGACTTTACAGCATTGAAGGGCCATGTATTTACTCTTGGAAGATCTGTTTAGATGAGTGGACCAAAATCCCTCATGAGTTGTGTGCAAACTTGGTAACCAACTACCAGAAACCATTGTCTTACCTTTGTGCTCGTCAACAAGGGTTCTCCTCCAAGTACTAAGTCATGTTTTGCTTGGGGATCAAATACTTATTTTACTCACTGAAGTGCAACTCAATTAATTTTATTTGTATCGTGTTTTTTCTGAATTTTTGGTTGATATTCTGTCATTATAATTTTATATACACCAATGACCAAAAATATGGGCCCTTTTTCTTTTTAAAGAAGTTGTAAAGGAAAAAATGTGTTTGCCTAAAATTAATGTCTGCAAGGTAGACAGACAGAACGGTGTAATGATTCTGTTAAAAACAAGTAAATGCCTATTAATTCCTTCATCTATATCACCTCCGGCGTTCTAGTTTCTGTTCTCTTATTCACTTCCTGGTTTGTGGCGCTCGTTTATGTAAGTACTACATTTCCCAGTATGCATTGCGGCACGCCCAGAAATCCACACCTCCTTGAAGTCTCTAACACGTAGAGAGCGTCCTGCCGCACAGATGTAGTTCCCAACATGTAGAGCGTCCTGCTGCACAGATGTAGTTCCCAGGAGGGGGCGAGCACATCACTGACCACTGCAGTAAAGCCTCCCTTCATGGTGGTGAGAAACAATCGGACAAGCAGGAAGTGAACGGAGAAGAAATAGAGCAACTTCTGAGCAAAAACGAACAATGAGGAAGTGAAAAAAGGAATGTCTGCAGGTAAAGGATGCTTATTATGAAAAAAAAAAATTTCCTTTACAACCCCTTTAAGTGGGCAAACTTACAAAATCTGCAGGGGAGCAAATACATTTCCCCACGGTATGTACATTAGAGAGAAGAGATGTTTGGTATATTGACAGATTAGAGTACCAGTGGTTTCTGGAAGCACATGTTTAAGTCCTTTAAAAAATGTGTCTTGGTTATTGTGCATTCATTTTTATTCATTTTTATTTTATTTTGCTCCCTACCTGTCCTAGGGTCACAACTGTATTGAGCAGCATATTATCGCCCTAAAAAAAGTGTGTTGGGACTACATACCACAATGTTAGGACTACATAAAAGGGGTAGGAGTTGGTCCATGGCGGTAGCAGGGAACGATGCTAACTGATAGCAGTTCAGAAGTAAATATCACAGAAAACATCAACTCACAAGGTTTCTTCTGCAGGGTAGAGGAGAGGGTGCTTGAGATCGGCTAGCATGAAGGGTGGAGAAAATATTGTGGAACAGTCTAACGTAGGAGGAAACAGGCATTTTAATAGCCTTGTGTAGTGTTACTGTATGTTGTTGTGATGAAAGCTAGGAAAAAAATTGGAGCTTTAAATGTGTTTTTGTTGTTCACATCGGCTCAATCGTCTAAAGCTTGGGTGCACACGGGCCGAAAATTTGCCAAATGCGGACAGTTTGGCAGGAACCGGCTGACTTTTGGACATCTCCCTGTCTGACAGAAGTCTCACTACGGCTTCTGTCAAAGGAGCATGCTGGAAAACCGCAGCCAGTGGCTGAGAGCACTGATTAGTGTGTTCTAGCTAGAGGGGACAGTCTCCCTGTCGGAACACAATAGCTCCGCAGGGGAGATGGCTACACTAACCTAGCGTGTGTTAATATGGTGATCTGTAATTTATTTTTATTTATTTTTTTGTTTAACGTTTAGCCCGCTGCTTACCCTGATCCTCTTCTTCTCGAGTCCACTGCTGGTGTTCATGGCTTCCACCCTTTTACCAGTGCCTCCATAGCAAGTTGCTTGCTATGGGGGGCACTGGTGCATGCTCGACACAGCCTTTCCTCAGCCCCACCCCCTGCTTACTGGCTAAGATTGACAGCCAATGGTTCCCACTGCTGTTTCTCAGCCAATGAGGAGAAAGAGACCCAGGACAGCTGATGCTCTTGTGCACATTGCTGGATCAAGAGGGGGCTCAGGTGAGTATAAGGGGGAGCAGCACACAGAAGAATACATGATGGTTAAAGATCTTCAGCCTTTACAACTGCTTTAAATGAAAAATTACCAAAAAGTGAGTCGGAATAATGTGACTTCCTTTTTTTAAAGTTGATCCTTTTAGATTTAGCTCAAGTTTTCAAATAATCAGTTAAAACAGAGTTCCACTCATTTCTCTGTTTGTTAAAAAATGTACATCTGCTGACTTTTAATAATTGCACTCGCCTGTCCAAAGCCTCACTTCTCTCCCTCTGCTTGGTGCCGACATTGCAAGTGTGGGCACCCGCCTGTGACAGCTTGCGGCTTCTCAGCTGGGTGGGCACTGCCCATGTGCGAGTAGCTCTGCGCGTCCAGAATGGCCGAGAAATCTTCTGGGACTTGTGACGTGTGCCCGAAGATTGCAGGAAGGGGGAGAAGGAGGAGTTGCCTAGGGGCGTGAGCTGAAGTGGGAGCTGGGTACCTGTGAAAACTAGGTACCCACTCCAGGAGGTGAGGGGGTCCTTTTTAAAGCGTAAGTTCCACTTCCACCAGCAAGAAGAACCGGAAGCAGCTCAGTAGTGATGTCACCAAATTCTCCTAAGATCTCCTAAGACGAGCAGTCCGAGGCAAAAATGCCTCAGATCTCACACTGCAGATATATGGCTATAGAGTTGTAGGAAGTGCTTGGGTACCCACACATAGCAGGAATTGTACGGTTTATTTTTTTAGGAAGAATGTAAGAGAAAATTTGTTTTTCAGGGTATCGATGAAACTGGGCACAATTAACACTTCTAGGTGTTTTTGCATTAGAAATCTTCACTTTTTGAGTTCAGTTACCAATAAAAAGACAAAACTATTATAATTTCCCTTGTTAAGGACCTTTTTATTGATGGTGGTAAGGGTTGTATGGACCATTGGAACTTGGTTGATTGTAGGCAGCAGCAGGAATTTAAAGGTGCCTAGGGTTCATATACTTGCATAACACTTTTTAAATTGTTATGTTAACTTTTTGGCACACTACCTGCCTTGTGTCTTTTGTTTCCTAGGCACCCTTAAAGCTATTGTAGAGCTATTCTTTCTTCATCCAATAAACCAAATATTGACAATGAAACTAGTTTACTACTTCAAAACAGAATTTTTGTTTCATAGAGATGTATGGAAAGGCTGGACATAACTTTCCCTTTGCTCAATTCATCGTTTGTTTACAATGCACTTTGGTTGGTTCTCAGCCTGTGCAAGGAATGCCTGTGGCTGCTCAGTGCTCAGGATTTCATTGTAGTGATAACAGGGCTGTCGCCAACTCATCTAGAGTAGAATTATAAACCAGCATCATCACACTTACTGAGTAGGTGTTAAGCTTTGTACACACGATCAGATTATACGACGGGAAATTTGTGATGACAGGCTGTTGTCGAAAAATCCAACCGTTTGTATGCTCCATCGGAAAATTGTTGTCGGATTTTCCGCAGACAAATGTGGGATAGCATGCTTTAACTTGTCTGCCAACAAATGTGTGTTTTCGGATTATCAAAGCGTGTATGCACAAGTCCATCGGACAAAACTCCAAAGTACAAATGCGCATTCTCAGAAGCAATGCTCACCATAACACAACATTATCAGAAGTTGCCCAAAGGGTGGCGCTGAAAACACGTAATTTCGTGTTTGTTTGGCTGACAATTCTTTGCCGTTTCTTGCGCTGTGTAGGGAGCGCAGGGTTCAGGAGTGCGCTGCGTAGGGAGCGCAGGGTTCAGGAGTGTCCCCCCCTCCTCTCTGGTGTCACGGGTGTCCCCCCCCCCCTCCTGGTGTCACTGGTGTCCCCCCTCCTGGTGTCCCCCCTGCTGGTGTCACTGGTGTCCCCCCCCTCCTCCTGGTGTCACTGGTGTCCCCCCTGCTGGTGTCACTGGTGTCCCCCCCCCAACTCTCTGGTGTCACTGGTGTCCCCCCCCCCCTCCTCTCTGGTGTCACTGGTGTCCCCCCCCCCCTCCTCTCTGGTGTCACTGGTGTCCCCCCCTCCTCTCTGGTGTCACTGGTGTCCACCCCTCCTCTCTGGTGTCACTGGTGTCCACCCCTCCTCTCTGGTGTCACTGGTGTCCCCCCCTCCTCTCTGGTGTCACCCCCTCCTCTCTGGTGTCACTGGTGTCCCCCCCTCCTCTCTGGTTTCACTGGTGTCCCCCCCCTCTCTCTCTGGTCCCCCCCTCCTCTCTGGTTCACTGGTGTCCCCCCCCTCCTCTCTGGTGTCACTGGTGTCCCCCCCTCCTCTCTGGTGTCACTGGTGTCCCCCCCTCCTCTCTGGTGTCACTGGTGTCCCCCCCCTCCTCTCTGGTGTCACTGGTGTCCCCCCCCTCCTCTCTGGTGTCACTGGTGTCCCCCCCTCCTCTCTGGTGTCACTGGTGTCCCCCCCCCTCCTCTCTGGTGTCACTGGTGTCCCCCCCTCCTCTCTGGTGTCACTGGTGTCCCCCCCTCCTCTCTGGTGTCACTGGTGTCCCCCCCTCCTCTCTGGTGTCACTGGTGTCCCCCCCTCCTCTCTGGTGTCACTGGTGTCCCCCCCTCCTCTCTGGTGTCACTGGTGTCCCCCCCTCCTCTCTGGTGTCACTGGTGTCCCCCCCTCCTCTCTGGTGTCACTGGTGTCCCCCCTCCTCTCTGGTGTCACTGGTGTCCCCCCCTCCTCTCTGGTGTCACTGGTGTCCCCCCCTCCTCTCTGGTGTCACTGGTGTCCCCCCCTCCTCTCTGGTGTCACTGGTGTCCCCCCCTCCTCTCTGGTGTCACTGGTGTCCCCCCCTCCTCTCTGGTGTCACTGGTGTCCCCCCCTCCTCTCTGGTGTCACTGGTGTCCCCCCCTCCTCTCTGGTGTCACTGGTGTCCCCCCCTCCTCTCTGGTGTCACTGGTGTCCCCCCCCTCCTCTCTGGTGTCACTGGTGTCCCCCCCTCCTCTCTGGTGTCACTGGTGTCCCCCCCTCCTCTCTGGTGTCACTGGTCCCCCCCCCTCCTCTCTGGTGTCCCCCCCCTCCTCTCTGGTGTCCCCCCCTCCTCTCTGGTGTCCCCCCCCCTCCTCTCTGGTGTCCCCCCCCTCCTCTCTGGTGTCCCCCCCTCCTCTCTGGTGTCCCCCCTCCTCTCTGGTGTCTCTGGTGTCCCCCCCCCTCCTCTCTGGTGTCACCCTCCTCTCCTCAGTGACACCAGAGAGGAGGGGGACCCCAGTGACACCAGAGAGGAGGGGGACCCCAGTGACACCAGAGAGGAGGGGGACCCCAGTGACACCGGAGAGGAGGGGGACCCCAGTGACACCGGAGAGGAGGGGGACCCCAGTGACACCGGAGAGGAGGGGGACCCCAGTGACACCGGAGAGGAGGGGGACCCCAGTGACACCGGAGAGGAGGGGGACCCCAGTGACACCGGAGAGGAGGGGGACCCCAGTGACACCGGAGAGGAGGGGGACCCCAGTGACACCGGAGAGGAGGGGGACCCCAGTGACACCGGAGAGGAGGGGGACCCCAGTGACACCGGAGAGGAGGGGGACCCCAGTGACACCGGAGAGGAGGGGGACCCCAGTGACACCGGAGAGGAGGGGGACCCCAGTGACACCGGAGAGGAGGGGGACCCCAGTGACACCAGAGAGGAGAGGAGGGGGACCCCAGTGAGAACTTGATATTTCCTTTTCAAAGATTAAAGGTGATACTAAGCACACATTTACATTGTCCCTTCTGTTTCTGTATGTGGATGATGGCACTGTAATTAATTACTTTAATAAAAAACGTGCAAGTATCTTTTTCCTAGTCGATATATAGCTGTCACCTGACCCAGATCTTTTGCAGCCTGGCTGCAGGGAAACAAGCAGGAGGAGCCTCTAGTCCTCTGCTGCTGGTCGCATATTCCAAAAAAAATAAAAAACGGAGTAACCAGAAATATCAAAAAACTGCTTGTTTTTAAATTGCCATACAAATATATATTTGCAATCAAATCTTTCTTCTTTGGCAATAACATAGTGTTGGGTGGATTTCTGCCAGTCGCAGGTTGTGCCACACCCCCTCCAGCCTGTGTCTTAGAACAAAACAAGAGGTAGGTGAAGCCACCATCAGTCAAGATGCAATATCTCACCCCCTTTGTGTTTTAGCTGGTCAGTGGAAGAGAAGGGAGGGAGTGGACTGTTATTTATTACTGTGTATACACCCACGGGTGTGACTCTATAGTCCTATGGGCTGCTCAGATGTGATAGGGAGGAAATGCTCAGCATAGAAAATCACTGTAAATTGAGCATGTCCAGAGTTGCAACCACAGCTGCAAAATCCCTAGCTGAACTGGGATCATGAATACAAGGTGGAGATACAGAGCAGCAGGATCAACCAGGTTTTGTTTTTTTCAGAATACAGAAAACGAATCTCATAGTGACGGAGTGAGTATGAACAGCATGTAATACACCATTTATTGATAGTATTTTTTGATGTGGGTTTAGTGACACTTTAAAGGGGTGTTCCAGCCAAAAAATGTGTTTATTAAAAGTCAGCAGCTACAAAAAGTGTAGCTGCTGGCTTTTAATAAACACTCGCTTACCTGCTCCTGCGTTCCAGCGATGCGCCGACCGGGGCTCTGCTCCCCCCCTCCCCAGTCGGCGTCTCCATCCCGACTGTGGGCACCCAGCCGTGACAGCCTTCGGCTTCACGGCCGGGCACCCACTGCGCATGCGCGAGCCGCACTGCGCGCGCGGCGCGGCTCGTCGCTGATTGGACAGGCGATTGCCTAGGACCTGTCAGTGTCCTAGGCCATCGCCTACAGGGAGGGGCTGAAATAAGGCGATAATAACAGGAAGTCCCACTCCTACTGAAGCCCCCCCTCCCCCCCAAAAAAAATTACATGCCAAATGTGGCATGTATGGGGGTGAGGAGTGGATTAAGAGGAAGTTCCATTTTTGGGTGGAACTCCTCTTTAAGCACTATTCAAATAATTAGGATTTTAGCACACATTTAAATCCAACATTTAACAAGTTTCAAAATTGTAAAAAAAATTTTTTTAATGCATCCAATTTTTTAACTGGATACATCTAAAGAGATTTTACAGACAATTCGTCCTGTCTAACAGTTTGACTGTGTGTGGGTACCTTTTTTTTTTTATCCCGAGGGTTGTAGGATTGTAGATTGAACAAAATGGGTTACAGCTACTCTCCAGAGTACTTGTTTTCATGTGCACATGTTTAGGTGCATTTACGAGTATTTGGCGTTTTTTCTACAAGAAAATTACAATCAAGAATGCAAACCAGAAAGGTGTTTTTTTTTTTTTCTGGTTTACACTGGGCTGCAGAAGTGAAGCCGTGCAAGTTCAGCTGAACTCGCATGATTTCACTCCCGCCCAGCAGTCCCGATTTCGGCCACGATTTCAGAGACATCTGCACAGATGTCAATGTAAATCGCGGACTAAAATCGCAAAAAGTAGTACAGAGACTACTTTTTGAAATCGGTGCAATGCCGCAGATGCCGCGTCACATCGATTAGGACAGTGCCATTGCCGGCAATTTGCGGCAAAATCCACCATTTTGACATGCCAAAACGTACCAGTGTGAACCAGGGCTAAATGTTGACCTTAAAAATGCCTCTAAACATCCTAATGTGCATGGACACATAGGATAACATTGAGCTGCTTCTACAGACAAAAGGAAAACAGCAATTTAAGCTAGTATACATGAACCCTTGGGGTACTTTCACACTGGGGCGGTGGGTTAGTTGGTGGTAAAGTGGTTTACCGTAGTTTTAGTGGCACTTTTCAGCCGTTAGCTGGGTGTTTTAACCCCCGCTAGCAGCTGAAGAAGGGGTTAATGGCTCCCGTGTTACGGCGCTTCCGAATCGCTTTTCAATAGCTGCCCATCGATTCCAATGGGCTTCCACACTGCCCCAAAGATGCTGCTTGCAGGACTTTCTTTCCTTTTCCAAAAGCGCACCGCAGTTTTCAGGCGCTTTACAGGCGCTATTTTTAGCGCTAAAATGCCTGAAAACTGCCTTAGTGTGAAAGTACCCTTATTGATACAAACAATAGTTATTTTTGACAAGTCAACATACGATTACTTTCCTGGCCATATTTCAACAACTTCCAGAACTCCCTGCATACTTTGCAGCTTCTCCTCTGCTTTTTGCTTTCAATTTCTAAGCACTAAATATCCCATGGTACCTTGCTGCCTATCGGTAGTGATTCCCGTACTGACTCCGCCTCCTAAAACTACTTGGCTCAGCAGCTCTGAAGTTCAGAAGGCAGGCTCTGTGAAATGTGTGACACAGTGCCTACTCACAGGGTATAGTGAGCACAGAATTCAAGAAAGTAAATATGTGGGGATCGTCGCAAAATAATTTTACAAACTTTAAGATCATTCGGATTAAAAGTAGGTTAGCAATAATTGAAATTTAATGTGGAAATGAATGTGATTTTCCATTTTGACCATAGTTATGCTTAAAGCTTCTGCTCATGCTGTGTAATGTATGAAACTGTATATGTGAGCAGTTCCAGCAGATCCTATACCTTAATTGCTTACACATAACAATTTTATTCTGAGTCTGAAATAGTCTGATACCTCATTGATTTACTAATTGATAATTAAAAATTTCCTGGAATTGTATGATGTGGGTTTATATTGTTCTGGTCATTCATTACATATTTATTTTCTTCTCATATTTAGGTCATTACTTATTGCTGAGCTTGAAAAAGAGGAGAAAGAAAAAGACTGGTACTATGCCCAGCTTCAGAATCTCACCAAAAGGATCGATAGCCTACCACTTACTGAAAATGTGAGTGTCAGCTGCTTTAAAGGAAACCTCTTTAACCACTTAAGGACCGCCTACTGCACATTTACGTCGGCAGAATGGCACGGCTGGGCACATCAACGTGTATATATACATTGATTTTAGTACCCAGCCATGCGCCGCGGGCGCGCGCCCGCGACCCGGTCCGAAGCTCCGGGACCGCGGGATTCGCAGACCCGATCGCCGCTGCAGTGCGGCGATCCGTCCCTGGAGCGGAAGAATGGGGAGAGCCGTGTGTACACACGGCTTCCCCGTGCTTCTCTGTGGCCGTAGCATCGATCGCGTCATCCCTGTAATAGGGGGATGCGATCGTTGACGTCACACCTACAGCAACACCCCTATACAGTTGTAAACACAACACATAGGTCACACATCCCCTACAGCGCCACCTGTGGTTAACTCCCAAACTGCAACTGTCATTTCCACAGTAAACAATGCAATTTAAATGCATTTTTTTGCTGTGAAAATGACAATTGTCCCAAAAATGTGTCAAAATTGTCCGAAGTGTCCGCCATATTGTCGCAGTCACGAAAAAAATCGCTGATCGCCGCTATTAGTAGTAAAAAAAAAATTAATAAAACTATCCCTTATTTTGTAAACGCTATACATTTTGCGAAAACCAACCGATAAAACGCTTATTGCGATTTTTTTTTTTTTTTTTTTACCAAAAATACGTAGAAGAATACGTATCGGCCTAAACTGAGGAAAAAAAAAGTTTTTTTTATATATTTTTGGGGAATATTTATTATAGCAAAAAGTAAAAAATATTGCATTTTTTTAAAAATTGTCGTTTGGGAGCCACGTCGCACGACCGCGCAATTGTCAGTTAAAACTACACAGTGCCGAATCGCAAAAAGGGGCAAGGTCCTTTACCTGCATTTTGGTCCGGGTCTTAAGTGGTTAAAAAAAAAAAAAAAACTTGCTTTTTTAGAATTCATATAAAATCATTTTGTAAACCTTCTGAATACCTATCCAGCTTTGTGTTTACTTATGTACTAAACTAATGTGAATGTTGCTGTATTCTGATGCATTTTTATCTTTGTTGCCTTTTTAGTTCTCGCTTCAAACTGACATGACCAGAAGACAGTTGGAGTTTGAGGCCAGACAGATCAGAGCTGCAATGGAAGAGCAACTGGGGACCTGTCAAGATATGGAAAAGCGTGCACAGGTATGGCAAAATATTAAATAAAAAAAATTGTGACCCACACAGACCTAGTTTATCCTGGAAGTTAGCAAAACTTGAGGCAGTTTTAACGCCAGTCTCCAGACTTTTATGCAGCAACAGAAAGGACCTTCCTTTAACATTATATTGCTCCAGAGAACTGTGTAAACAGTCTAGCCGAAACACACAATACAGTCTGATACTGCAGTAGACCCTAAGCTGTCATTCTATTGGAACTGGTTCTTAGCCAGCAGAATATATTTTGTTTTGTTCACAATTAAAATCAATATTTATCTGCATTTTCTGGCAAGGATTCATTGTAGTGTAATGTGAAAGAAAGTGGATAGAAGTTACCCAAGTGTCTAAAATAATAGTGTTTTTCCAAAGCTGCAGATAACTATTCTAAAGTCCTATGCATAATTATATTTTGATACATTTACAGATTTTGATTAGATATAGTAGTAGTGGCTGTAATTATAAAATGCACAGAACAGTTGGTAAGCGTGACTACTGCTATTTCAATGCAGAGTTTAATAGGCAGCCTAGTCCACAGAGTTTTGGGTTGACTGCGGTATAGTCCCACTTATAATTCAGACACTTAGAGGTTGATTTACTAAAACTGGAGAATGCAAAATCTGGTGCAGCTCTGCATAGAATCCAATCCGCTTCCAGTTTTATTTTTTTTTGGTCAAAGTATATTTGAACAAGCTGAAGTTAGAGGCTGCACCAGATTTTGCACTCCCCAGTTTTAGTAAATCAAACTCTTAAGGAGGGCAAAATTAAAAGTCTGTAACACATTACACATTTCATGATTGCTACCCTACTCTGGTGTTCCCACAGCAGTATCTGTAATAGTCCAAATATTGACCCTTAAATCTGTGTATGCGCTCAACACATTGATTATGCTTATTGATACATTTTTTTCAATTTTCTACTGTATTACGGGAACAATGGTATATATAGTCTGGTTAAAAAAAAATATAATAATCTAGTTCAACCAATAAAGACCCCACAGGGGGGAAGGGGGGATTATACAATCCTATACCCACAGTTGATCCAGGGGAAGGCAAATTTTGCTCCAGCATGGTAAATTCCTTCCCGATCCGCCGAGAGGCAATCCGATTTTCCCTGGATCAACTTTACCTATAAATGTTACTACCCAGTTATATTATGTACTTATGTACAGAGCTGGCCAGAACCACCTCTTGAGGGAGTCCATTTCACATTCTCACAGGTCTTACTGTGAAGAAACCTTTCTGTATATTGGCGGTTAAATCTTTTTCTTCAGACTTAAGAGTGCCCCCTTGTCCTCTGTGATGACCTTTTAAGTGAATAACTACACCAAGTTCACTATATGAACCACTTGTGTATTTGTGCACTGCCTTTGCAAACTTCTCCCACGCTTGTGACTCAGTGTTTTGCATGTATGTAATTATACAAGTAGTTACTGAATTTTTTATTTTTTTTCTAATCTGCAGCTGAGAGTAGCAAGAATTCAGCAAATTGAAAAAGACCTATTCCGAATGCGCCAGGCATTGCAGTCCCAGCCTGCAGAAGGAGAGGTTGGTGCAGCATTTTATTTAATGCTTCATTATATATCAAGAATTCTTAGTAATAAAATCAACACTCTACCTTGAATTGAATTGACTTGCTTTAATCTAATAGATTTATTTTTTATTTTGTCAATGTAATATTGCATACAAAGTACCTTTTCTTGTTATAAAAATAACTTTGGAGGTGCCTCAGTGAAGGCGTGCTCCTCTTAGAATAAGACTCCATTCACACTTGAGCGTAACGCATCAACAGCTGCTGCAGCGTGTTTTTTTTTTCTTTAGCTTTTTAAGTGGAGCGTTACTATTAATTTTGCCTCCATCTGCTCTAAAAAACACACCAAATAAGCTCATGTAGCAATTCTTGGTACAGAGCAAGGACTGTTTGGTGTTTGCAATTTTTGCCACGATTTTCAAGCATTTTGTGGCTCGACAATTGCGTCCAAAATTGTACCCTAATTGAGGTGCCATTCAGAAATATTGATTCTGGAATCGTGCAGATTTAGTCCCCAATTCAAATAGTTTAGGTGTGAATGGAGCTTTATGCATACACACAGACCTGAGAGAAGAAGCCGTCACCCCAGAAGATGCACAAGGCTGCAAAACGCATACACACATTCTGCCCCAGAAGTAGCATACATTACTGAGCCTGACACTCACATTTATTGAGCACTTCTTTTGTTTATTTAAAGGGTCTCTCCACCCCAAACATATGTATCTTAGCGTACAAATACATCTCATGGCCATTTATTTTTCTTTTCAAAATATTTTTGAACCCGTTGGTTGGTGCAGCACTGGAAGACCTCTTCAAAGCCACAAGGAGGGCGGGAATTACTCCCACGATCTCCCCTGTTCATGACCTCTACACTGGAATGATACACCAGACTTTTTCTGTGTTTTTTTTTTCTTGTAGTTTTTTTATATATAATATGACTTTACAGTTTTGCCACAAGATATGTTGTCACACCATACTGCCAATACCATACTTCTGTAGCCAACAGTCTTGAAATGTGATTTTGATATTGTAACAACTTCAAAATTTCAAAAGTAAAGTTTAATAAAAAATTAAATCATCCAAGAGTTTTTCATATCACTAAGATCTGTGCTAAAGTTACCAGGTCTGCACACGTTGCAGCCATTGCTAGGGTGCGGATTTGTGACTTGGGATCTTGTGAATGAATCCATTAAAGTGGTTGTAAACTCTTTTCAACTTCAAACTGGCCAGTAACCCACCACCTGCATTAAAGTGCCTACACCAGGGGTTCTCAACCCGGGGCTCACAGACCACCTATGCCCTCTGATGTGGCCCGCGACCTCATAACAGGGAAGCTCATGTTCTAGGATGGCAGGTCAGTAAGCTGAGATTGCAATCGATGGGTTGCCAACCAGCCATTCCAGAGCATCACTATGCATGGAGCTAGTGCCAGCAGCGGCGGAAGCAGGAGCCGCATAAGACCCTTCTAGCATCGCATACACTGCACTTTTTCAATGGGCATATAAGGACTTCTAAAAAAGGGTTATCGGGCTGCTTTCACACTGATCTGCGGTGCAGCACAGTGCACCTGTGGCTTTCCTGTGGGTGAATGCAGAGGTCTATGGCTCTGTGCAGCTAAACCACAGAAAAGCTGCAGATGAACTGTGCTGTACCCACGGTGTGGCTAAACTGCAGCGCATCAGTGTGAAAGCAGCCTTATAGGGGGCTCTGCATAGCAAGAGCTTGTTTATATTTGTGGCTTGGGGGACCGTATAACCTGATGGTTCATTGTGGCCTGTTACTAGTTACCAATTCACTGAAGTGGCCCTCGCTCTTCAAAAGTTTGAGCACCCCAGGCCTACGCTCTGGATGAAGGAGAAACAGAACACCTTTGGACAGCAGCATTATCAGTTGGGGGGTGGATGTGCATGCAGATTTAGATACACTAACAAATTGAAGCCAAATTCCAGCTAACAACCTGTTAGGCGGTTACAGAAACAGTTTTGTTCCTTGGGATAAAGGTTTTACATAAATAGAAGTTGACCAATAAGAAAGCCTTTAAAAAAAAAAAAAAAGAAACAAAAATATATGAAGTATAAAATAGAAATGAAAGGCAAAACAATATATACATATACAATTTTGTGTTTCTTTTTTGTCATAAAATGATCTCTATTCTTGGCTGCATAAGAAGCTCAGAGAGCTTGGGGGGGGGGGGGGGGGGGGGACATTAGTACACTGGCCTTGCCAGAGAATATTATTGAGGGAGCATTACATTAGTAATGTGACCAGCTGTGTCAGGGAGCAAAGACTCAATGTTTGGGTACAATTTTCTTCTTTTTTTTTGTTATCACATTATTTTGTGCTTGCTTAAAAATATCATAAACTTCATTCTTTTTAAGTATAGGGCTGCTTTTAAAGTTGGGCTCCAGGTAGATTTAAAAGACACAAATTAGGGCAGCTCTACCGTTATAAATACATATTTTTTATGCAAGCAGTGCAAGAACTTTATTTGATCCAATATCAGTCTCTTGTAATCTACTGTACAGTAGCGTCTAGACCAGGTATGTTTTCAACCCATGTCCCTGGGCAAGTCTGCAAGAACCCTGTGTAAGCAGAGCAGCCACAGCGACTAGCATGTATAGAGGGTTGCAGGGGACATGGTGTATACCTATTTTCATAGAAGCCACGGCAGCAAAGAGAACGCACAGCTAAGGGGGTGCCAGGTGGTGGCCTTTTTGTAAAAGCACTGGCAACAGCTAAGGCAGAGATTCTACAAAGCGCCTGGCAAGAAAATGGCACTTGGCTGTATCGAGGCAGGGGAGAAGGGTTTATATGTGGGCTGTGCCCCCCCAAATCTAAGTTGCTCCCCCTAAAGCCCCCTGCCCGTGACCTCCTCACACCGTGAATAACTGGTACGACACGAGAGTCGTAGGACTGTGGATCCGACTTTACCCTGCGACTTGAAGTCCGACATCCATCTAACTTCAATGAACAGGAATCTGACTTTGATTCCAACAATACTAGGCACTTTGTGTCTGGTATGACTCTTTAGGGGAAACTCCATGCCAAATAAAAAATACCAGACCCTTTGGGTGTGGATGAGCGAGTGGCTCCCCCTCCTGAACTATACTAGGCCACATGCCCTCAACATGAGGGGGTGCCCCCCACCCCAAAGCCCCTTGTCCCCATGTTGATGAGGACAAGGGCCTTTTCCAGACAATCTACAACATTTTTGAAAGAATGGGATTCCCACCTACTTAAACAATGGCCATGGTTTGTCGGGGTCTGCGGGCGGGGTACTTGTCAGAATCTGGAAGCCCCCTTTAACAAGAAGGTCCCCCACCCACATTGTACCCCTACCTATTCACCTAAAAGCAAAGGGACAAAATAACACCACACAGGTTTTTAAAGTAATTTATTAAGGCAGCTCCGGCATCTCTTCCAATTTCTTTCCCCCCTCTGGCTCTTCTGCCTCCTCCGGTGATGTCTTCTGCCCCGGCTGGTTCTTCTCCGCTGATGTCTTCTAGCCCTCTCTGGTTCTTATACCTCTGTCTGCTGTCTTCAGCCCCTGCCTGTTCTCCTCACTCAGCTGTCTTCTTCCTCTGTCCTCCCCCTCTGTTCTTTCGATGTTGCCTCGATGCACTCTCCCAGTGTAATGCCAGGTCTGCCGAGTGCTATGACCTATGGAGACCGCACCCCCTTATGATGTCACCACCCGGGGCATGATAGGGTATTAGCGCCCCCCCCCCCCCCCCCCACCCGCAGACCCAGACAACCAATGACCAAGGATGTTGGGGTCTGTAACAGATATTCACAGACAGATGTAAAAATCTAATTTTAAACTGTCTGTGAATTTGGGCTAGGTTCACACTACCGGGGGTGGTTGCGTGTGTGAGTATCAGTTGTTCCCTCATTTTCAGGTGCGGGAACCGACAGGAAATTGCATGATGAAAAAGCACCATGCAATTTCCTGGACTCTGCAGTTCAAAAATGGTGCAGGAACTTTTTTCCTGCATGAAATGCTGGCACAGCAGCTTATTCAAATGAATGGGCTGCCATGCCTGAGCAAATGCGGCCCAAGACGATTCCCTTTCTTCCATTGTGGCCCAGGAAGGTGAATCGGTTGGACAGGACTGGTCTAGACTGTAAGTAGTTAAAACAGCACATGTAGCTATTCGGCTGTGCTATAGTGCTCATGCTGCTGTTAGGGACGAAGCAGAATGACAGCGATAAGTTCTTTGATAAGATAATCTGTCCAGTTATATGCTAGCAGTATACATGACCTGTAAGCCTTAACTGCAGCAGAAAAAAATCAGGTCTGCAGCCGTCTCCTACTCATATATACCAGGCTTTGCAAAACCCTGTTATGTTATTTCTAATGTTTTGCGTCCCTACCCTGTTTTGGTGGGTAGCATTTAGTATGCAGAAAGGTATACCCATTATACTTATTAGGCTTTCTTGTCACTGTAATCATTTAGGCTGTATGTGTGCACTTGATTCCTCCCTTTCTGTGATTGGTTTTGCATAAGGCAAAAACTGATCAAAAATCTATGAGGACATAGTATTTAAACTTTAAAGGAATAATCTCCTCGAAAAAGGCACAGACAGCATTTATATCCTGAAATGAAGTCTAACCCTTCCCCACTCGAGTATTTGTACCCCTGCTTGTTATACTTTGCCCTGCACAGATACTAATAAAGGTTTCCGTGTGGGAGTGATGCTAAACCATTATTAGAATTTACTTCTCGCCACCTTCACCTTCACTTTCACGTCATACATTTCTTGATAAAATGTTTTGAAAGGCCACTCATCCTTAAAGTGGATGTAAACCCAAAAAAAAACATTTTTTTTTTTGATGTCACAATGTAAGTATAAGATTTCCTATCATCTGTGCCCAGTCTTGCCACACAGAGTTAATCCAGCGCTGAGTAATTCAGTGCAAATGAACAGAATTCCAGATAAAAAACTTGCAAATCTATAAAGTCTGTTTCTCTGTTGTAACAGGTTATTTACATATCTAGCTTGGACATGTTTATCATAACAAGAGGTGATCCAAAGTTCATTGTATATTACCAGGATGTGTTATGATGTTATATCACCTCATGTTATGATAAACAAAACATAACATATGATAAACATGTCCTAGCTAGATATGTAAATAACCTCTCACTCAAAGCAAGAAGAGAGAAAACAGACTTTTTTATTTAGGCAGGGTTTTATCTGGAAGGCTGTTCATTTTCACTGAACATAAAAGAGGATTTCTCAGATCTGGATTAACTCTGTGTGGCAAGACTGGGCACAGATGATGAGAAATCTTGTACTCTACATTTGTCATCCACTTTAAAGCGGAGTTCCAGTCATTTGTTTATTGAAAGTCAGCAGCTACAAAAAGTGTAGCTACTGACTTTTAATAACGCACGCTCACCTGTTCCACAATTTAGCGGTGCACTCATCACAGCCGTATTTTCTCCGTGTCCTCCCTCAACGATGCCTGTGTCCTCTCTCATACTGCCTCACGTCTAAAAATGCCTCTGATGGATCTGTGCAGATCATCAGAGGCAGTATCCGAAGATCTGCAAAAAGCCAAGGGGAGACCGGACTTCTCAGATTATGCCTTGCTGTTGTGGGTGCTAAAGAGCATGTTTAATGTGTTGCAGGGTGTGTTCAGCATGTTAAACGGTGGGTTTTGCCTGTGTCTAAAGGCGGGTTGCGACACACACAAACCCCCGCCATTCAACACACTGAACCCGCTCTGCAGCACACACAAAATACGCACCGCAACAGCGAGGCATAATCTGACAAGTATGTTCTCCCTTGACTTTTTGCAGATTGTCAGATACTGCTTCTGACGATTTCTGCATTCTTACCTGCAGAAAAGTGAATTTTTTTTTATTATTTTTTTTTATCCTTTGAGAGTGAAATCATCTCTCGGGCTCACCAAAGCTCTCTCCTGTTTGAACTGCTTAGTGGAGTTCTCCTTTACAGTCTGTTGCGTAGGAGTCAGTGAATGTGTGTTCTTCCATCTGTTTGTGTATGTTCAGCCATGTGAATAGATTCCAAGAAAAAAAACTGAGCAATTACAAGCCTAATTATTATGCACAAACACAATCAACAAAGTATAGTATGCTAGAGCAAGCTTTTTCAACCAGTGTTTTTTGGAGCCCTAGGGTTCCTCTAGAGTTTGGCCTGTGTTCCTTGATCAGTTGGAAATGTCTGCTTATCAGATAAGCTAACACTAACGCTATTCTTTCCACTGACCACCATTGTCGCGGCACGGGTACTGAAGAAACTGCTCAAGCGGGCCATTTCTTCAGTGCGCAATGCGCCGATGTCGTGAATATCTCCTAAACTGCAAGTTTAGGAGATATTTACAGTACCTACAGTTAAGCCTTAATATAGCCTGCCAAAAAAGCCTGCCAAAAAAGGTGTAAATATTGGAGTCTACCTTAGGCGCCCAGTGTTTAATGCCACCGTACCTCCACAAGTATAACTAAAATAGTGTGCAGTTTTACCAATTTTTTTATTTTTTGAAAGGTGTCAAAAACCTTAGTACACTACACATTTTGAAATGTTCATAGCTCTTTGTGCGCAGATGTTGGGCTAATTGTATGTTGTGATAAATGGCACAAAATGACACCAGTTTCATCCTGGCATGGTAACATTTAGCAGCTTCCTTTTTATCCACCCAATGCCTTTACTTTTTAGAATGGTGATAATTCTGTTTCTAAATGTAGATGCATAATTGGTGCTTTATTGAATAACATACCAAATCGCGCAGCCCTGGGGAATACTGCTGCCTTTATAATATCTTCCATGATTAAAGCTCGGTTAATACTCTGTGGCACCAAGTAGAGCTACTGCTGGAGTTTTTAGACACCGAGAATCGCATCACACTTGCCAACTCCGTGTCCAGGAAATAGTTAATGCCCACTGACTTTTTCTGTTTTATATATTTAGTGATAACAATCTATTGATACGCCAAGACAGATGGTAAAAAATTGTGTAGTGGTATAAGATTGGTATGCTTAAAGTGGATGTACATCGATTCATGAAATTTGAGCTGAGCACATATATCTGCAGTATTTTGTTATCTCTTTTTTCAATGAGCCAAGTCTTATAGCTCTCTTCTGAACAGTTCCTCTGTTATCGGCCTGAGAACATATTTTTTGACTTTTTAGACAAAAGCAGCCTGAATCTTTTGTCGGTGGAGGTTGCTAAAATAGATTAGCAGAGAGCAGCTCCTATTACAAAACACCTCTGAGAGTCTCTGCCTATGAGGAGAGGGTGTGTGTGCCTTTTCCTCCAATCAGCAATTTTAGCTATCTTGGCTGTATGCCCAGACATCATACTCTTTGTTAACCAGGAAGAGAAAATCTTCTAACAAAATCTGAACTTTCTAAATCAGGGGTACTCAAACCACGGCCCGCGGGCCGCTTATGGCCCGACAAGGCGATTTACCCTGCCCACGGCACGGACTGTCCCTTTTTATAAGATTGCAGCACTTCCCCTCCGCAGCACTTCCCCCTCCCCTCTGCTACATTAGTCACACAAGACACGAAGCGTGACAGGTCCAAACAAAGGGCGGGACTTTTCGAGTTAAGCGGGTAATTGGTTACTAGGCAGTGGGGCGGTCCCAGCAATCAATCATCTGCCTTTTACTTGTCCGATCCTGTGAGGCTTTGCGTCGTGTGTGAATAAGGTAGGGGGGGCTGTTCTGTGAGGGGGGGGTGTTGCTCTGTGATATGTGGGGTGGGCAGGAGTGCTGCTCTGTGATATGATGGGGGACTCTGTGATATGCGGGTGGGGGAGTGCTGCTCTGTGATATGATGGGGGACTCTGTGATATGCGGGGGGGGGGGGGGGGGGAGTGCTGCTCTGTGATATGATGGGGGGAGGGCTCTGTGATATGGGGGGGATCTGTGGTGGAGCTTTATGATTGGTGTATCTGTGATGGGGGGCTTTGTAATTGGAGAGATCTCTGATGCGGAGCTTTTTGATTGGGGGGGGGGGGATCTGTGATGGGGGGGAGTTTATGTTGATTAAAAAATGTTGTGCACTACAAAAAAAATGTGCAACGTGCAAAGGTATTTGTGTGTGTGTGTATGTGTGTATATGTGTGTGTGTGTGTGTATGTGTGTATATATATATATGTGTATGTGTAATGTGTATGTGTAATAATAAAAAAATTCAAACTATAGTCTAGCCCCCAACAGTCTGAGGGACCGTGAACTGGCCCCCTGTTTAAAAAGTTTGAGGACCCCTGTTCTAAATGGTATATAAATGTGAAGACCGCAGTTATACACGTAAAACCTATGTAGGGATATTTGGTTAATCTCTGTATAATTTGCGGCTGTTCACTTCACTGGGAGTATGGAGGGTTTACATTCACTTGAGTACAAGCCTGTAATACCCCTCCATTACTAGGGGTGCAACAGATCAAAAAACTCACGGTTCTAGTCGTTCCTCGGATCAGGAGTGACGGATCGGATCATTTTTCAGGTCGGCAGAAAAAATAAAAATCTCCCCCACTGTAATATCCACTCCCCCCCCCCCCCCCCCACTGCAGTGGCGTCACTCGGTGCAAAAAAAAATGATAAAAATGGTGTCGCCCCCCCCACCCACTATGGCCCCCCTCAGTACAGACCTCAGACGGTAACCCCCCCCCACCCGTCGTGCAGACCTCAGACGGTAAACCCCCCCCGTAGTGCAGAAGACCTCAGACGGTAACCCCCCTGTAGTGCAGACCTCAGACGGTAAACCAACCCCCCCGTAGTGCAGACCACAGACGGTAACCGCCACAGTAGTGCAGACATCGGCGTGTGTTTCCCTCGAGCGCGGGCTCCTCCTCTGTGGGTCTAAACAGAGGAGGGCCGCCGCCGGGTGTACCAAGATGGCCACGGCTCCGGAGCTAGGCCGAAGCCGCGGCCTTTCCTAATGCTATGGCCGCGGAGGCAATCCGCGGATCGCATAGCGTGCCGATCCGAAGAGGGTGACGCGTTCGGATCACGGATAAACGTGATCCGTTGCACCACTATCCATTACCAGGCCAGACAATTGGTCATTCATTAGTGTACCTAAATAAGTTTTATGTAATTTTTTTTTAAAGAAATGTTTTTTTTTTTTTTTTTTTTTTATATTTGATCCTTTCACTGCCAGAGCAGTTTTTGCACATGTAAATATTATAATTTCACGCCTGAAGATTTGTTAAAACCCCCAAACAGATATTTTCTGAAAGCCCAGACACTGGAGATTAAAAGACCAGTAGTTAAAAAATGTTATGTCAGTACCAGCACAACCATTTATCCAATGCAATTCTCAGTAAAAAATCAATTTAAAATACACTTTAATTTTAGCGCATAGAAATGCAGCATATTACACATTTTTAGCTTAACTATTACATAATAGTAGGTGAGGTTGAAAGACACAAGTCCATCAAGTCCAACCTATGTAAATAGATACCCAACAAACCTCAGAATTGCACATGCCCATAAAACACTAATGACAAGCTTCAGTGCTCAAAATTGTTCATAGGCGATGCTTTACAAGTACTTACAGGTCATAAGTTAAGTTTAGCATTAAAGTGTAATTAACGTTCAAATCTCACTTTTTTTTTTTACTTTAAAGGGGTTGTAAAGGTTTGTTTTTTTATTTTCTAAATGGGCTCCTTTAAGCTAGTGCATTGTTGGTTCACTTACCTTTTTCCTTTTGATTTCCCTTTTTTTTTTCTTTGTCTGAATTTCTCACTTGCTCTTTCTCAGTAAGCTTGCCCCCATCATCCGAGCTGTTCTGGCTGGGGGTCAGCCCGAACAGCTTACTGAGGAGGAAAAGGAAGTGAGAAATTCAAACAAAGGAAAAAAAAGGGAAATCAAAGGAAAAAGGGAAATTTACCAACAATGCACTAACTAGCTTAAAGGACCCTATTTTGAAAATAAAAAACAAACCTTTACAACCCCTTTATTGCATTCTCTACATTAATATAAAAAGACTTCCAATACCTGTTCCCCCATGGCCCAGGGCTGTCCCTGGCTGCAACAGTGCTGGTCTCTTAGTGGTCCCACAGGAGACTATTGGAGCATCGAGAGCCATAGACTCCTGTTGCTGTCAGTCAAATCCAGTTAGAAGGGAGCAGGGGTCATGGCCGAGCCACGTTGTGTCTAGGGATGCACACAGCCCAGGCTTGGTAGCATGCCCTCACAGGCAAAATACATTTTGACTTAATATACAAGTGATGTCTTGATATACAAGTAGCGTCATGTCACAACTGAGTATAAAAGACAAAAGAGGCTCCTCTAAGTGTTGCAATATGGTTATATTTAATGAAGCTACAACTTTTAGTAACTGACATAGTTGATGATTAAAACAGGCACATTTTAATTATTCAGGCATCCGGGGTAAAGATGTCCACATAGACCATTCTCCTCATCGCCATTGATGTCATCCCTTCCACGCTGCACTCCATGAGCGGTTCAATTTCTCTACTGCAGGGTAGTCGTCCCAGTCATGATAGCAGACTGACATCGGTGAGTGCCGGCAGTGTGGGATGGTCGATGTGGACAGCTTTATCCCAGATGCCTGCATACTTGGATGTGCCTCTCTTAATCATCAATCATGTGAGCTGCTAAAGGTTGCACCTTCATTAAATATGACCATATTGCTACACTCGTGCCACGTACACACGATCACTTTTTGTGATGTAAAAAAACGTAATTTTATCTCACAAAACAAAACTACGTTTTTCAAACTTCATTTTAAAGAACGACGTTGCCTACACACCATCGTTTTCTGAAAATGCTCTTGCAAAGCGCGGTTACGTACACCATGTTCGACGGCACTCTGTTCCATTGAAGCTCCTGTCTCATAACTTGCTTCTGAGCATGCGCGGGTTTAAAAACGTCGTTTTGCCCACACACGATCATTTTTTATGACCCAAAAAACGACATTCTGAAAAACGACATAAAAAATTCAAGCATGTTCACAATTTTTTTGGTCGTTTTTCAGAAGACATGTTTTTTTTTTTTTTCATCACAAAAAGTGATCGTGTGTACGTGGCATTAGAGGCGCCTCTCTTCTCTTTTATACTCTGTACCTCCTTCTGGATTTTGCTTCTAATCCCCTTGAGGAGGCTTCCATTTGTGGATGGACATTTTATGGTTACACAACCACATTTCTCATACTTTAGTTGTGGAACGAATCATTTGAGTTTTCGTTATTTCTTATGAGGAAATTCACTTCGATATACAAGTGCTTTGGATTACAAGCAAGCTTCTGCTCGCAATCTAAGGTTTTACTTAAATATATTCTTTTTAAACCATAAAAACTGGCGTCACAAAAACTCATCACACTATTCAGGAAGTTCATCATATTATTACGCACTCTATGCAGCTCGATTTATTGTGGCCACTGTTTTTTGGAACCGGTTGTTTGCCCTCTGTTCCTGCTAAAGCTGGTGCCATCTTTAAAAATCTTTCCCTTTCTCGTCCCTAATTTCTGCATGGAGACCAGCTAGTAATCTTAGTCATGCGCAGAGCAAAAAAGTCAAGCCTCAGTTTGAAATCTAGTTGCCTTGGTGCTGTGATGTGGATAACATTGTCACTGCTGTCCAATAGAAATCAGCAAAGCAATATATGTCGACTTGAAACCCAACTTCTGCATATTTTCAAACCCAGTGACATTGCTAGTCACGTGGGGTTTCGGGAACTCTGGATAAACTCTGGAGATGAGCTACTTTTGCCTAAGAATGTTGTGAACATTGGCATAGTATTGCACTCTTTCAGATAATGACTTGAGTGGCGTAAGCAGGGAAAATATCTCATAATCAAGGGGAGGATCTGGAAGGCAGATAAAGGCTTTTTATTGTATACTTGCAAATGCAGAAAAATTTGCTATGTTGTTCATTTCCACTTTACCTTTGAATAATTATTGCCCTCCACTTTAGTAAAAATTACTTTGCAAAATTGTGTTAAATATTACTGCATACCATACCAAGACTCTTACAGCACACATGACACTAGTTGGATGAACAAACGTTTCTTCATGCCGGCTGCACGTTTGGCATACGTGTTTCAAGGTCAGGAAAAATATACTCCTGAAGGTGGGCATCTCCTGATCTATGGGATGGATGTAATGTTTTCTTCATGGGCATTATGTTTTAACACAATCTTGTGTAGAGATTTCTCTCAAATAGCAGACAATGTTCTAATTCAAAAATAGTATTGCCATTGCCTTTACCCTAAAGAGGAATCTTGGTTCAACAATAAGACCTATATATATACAACTTTAAAGGAGTGTTCCATCCTTTTTTTATGTTTATTAAAAGTCAGCAGCTACAGAGTGTAGCTGCTGACTTTTAATAAACATACACTTACCTTCTCCATGGTTCCAGCGACGCGCCGGCGGGGGCTCCTCTCCTCTCCCCCCCCTCCCCGGCCAGCGTCTTCATTCCAAGTGTGGGCACCCAGCCATGACAGCTTTCGGCTTCATGACCGGGCACCCACTGCGCATGCACCAATGGCGCTGCGCCGTCCCATTGGACAGGCGATCGCCTGGGATTAAGGATGAGCTCCAGCGTGTTCGCATGGTACACGTGCAGAGCCCGCCAGGAAGTGTGCACGGCGCTGCGCTAATCACAGCCAGGGCGATCTTTGCAGCCGAGCATCGGGAAATGTCTCCCTGGCTGTGATTAGCGCAGCGCCGTGCACACTTCCTGGCGGGCTCTGCACGTGTACCATGCGAACACGCCAGAGCTCATCCTTACCTGGGACCTGTGACGTGTCCCAGGTGATCGCCTACAGGGAGGGGCTGCAGTAAGGCAATTAAGCTAATCGCCTTACCAGCCCCTCGGCAGAAGGAGGAAGTGGGACAGGAAGTCCCACTCCTTAAGCCCCCACTCCCCTGCCAAATGTGGCATGTAAGGGGGTGAGGAATAAGTTAAGCGGAAGTTCCATTTTTGGGTGGAACTCCACTTTAAAAATGTTATCACATAATTTTCTGTGTTAACTACTTTCGGCCTTGCCAATGTGATTGGCCCAGGTACCATGTGATTGCTGTGACTATTCACATCGATTTACATGTCCTCTAGTAAGCCACTATCATGAATGGTATCCATTTATGATGGCCTTGTTTGCTATTGTGATCTCTCTGATTGGTCACATGGTACAGGGCCAATGGCAGTGACTCGGTACCATGTGATAGCTGTGGCCAATCACAAAAGTAAACATCCAATTACTGTGGCCCTGTGTACCATGTGATCGCGTTGGCCAGTCACAGCAATCACAATAGTTAACAAGTAATCATGAATGAAAGCCATTCTTGACATTACAGTGATTGCTTTTTACAATGATCATCACTGATATAAGTAATCAGTGTAAACAAAATTGCAATTAACGCCCCCGGGGGTAGTAGTGTCACTATGGTGACACTATGTAAAATATATATATATATATATATATATATATATATATATATATATATATAAAATACACGCATTACGTTTTTTATTTTTACATACTGTTACCAGTCATTTTGTTCCTAATCACTGCCAAACCAGTCATATTGTCCCTGATTGCTGCCACGCCAGTTGGTGTGCCTGATGGCTGCCACCTTAAGCCCCATACACACCATCAGATTATCTGCAGATTTTTGTCTTCAGATTTACCAAAACCATGTAGTACAAGGGCCTTCCTGGTTGCATACAAATTGAAACTCTTAAGGTTTGACCTCATATTAGATGGTTTTGGTAAACCATGACGCAAGGTTTTAACACCCCTGACCTCACATGTGAGCTACCCCCAATAGTGCAACCAGTCAGTTCTCCAGTCGCCACCAGACCAGTGTAACTAGAATAAGTGTTACTGACTGCCACCACACCAGACTAGTGCATCAAGCAACAGTCTTTCTGACCACCACCACACCAGTCTGTGTCACCAGACCAGTGTATGCCAGCAATAGTGTTTTTTTTTTCACAACCACACCAGTCAGTGTCATCACACCAATGTAAGCCAGTAATGGTTTCCGATTGTCGCCACACTAGTCCCAGTGTCATCAGACCAGCGTAAGTCAAGAGAAGTGTTCCTGACTGCTGCCACGCTAGTCCCCAATGTCACCAGACCAGTGTAAGCCAACAAATAGTGTCTTTTAATCACTGCCACACCAGTGCAGTGTTGTGACAAAAAGTCTTCGAAAGACTCACCATGCCTCTTAGAAATGACCATGGAGTGTTTGCTTTCCAAAATATGGTAGTTTTATGGGCGTCTCCACTGTCCTGGTTCTTAAGGGCCTTCAAAAATGTGATGGGTAGTCATAAAATAAGATATGTAGCTTATGCCCCTGTTAAGCCTGAAGGTGCTCCTTGGATTTTTGGTCCCTCTGTGTTGCTAGCCTTTAAAAAAGTCCCACATGTGGTATTGACACACTCAGGAGTAGAAGAATGTGTTTTGGGGTGTAATTATAAGTATCCCTTTGACGTGTGTTTAAAAATATTTTGCTAACAAAACAACTTTGTATATTTAAAAAAAAAAAAAAATATTCCTGCATTTTCCAAAAACCGATGGCAAAACATTACATTTTCATAAGGCTCATTATGCCTATTAGAAAATACCTCAAAGTATTTGCTTTACAAAATAGGGTTATTTTTAGGGTGATACCGATACTAGTATCGGTATCGGGACTGATACCGAGTATTTGCGGGAGTACACTTGTACTCCCGCAAATACCCCCGATACTGAAATAGAATACTTCCCCCCCCCATATTGCAGCGATGCGTCCCTCATACCTTTTTAGATATGCTGACGCCGCCTCTCTGCCGCATACCGCCGTATCCCCCTGCACAATCGCATTGCACACATTACAAGCATTCATTCTGAATACTTGTAAATGGCCGTGTATTGACATTCCCCTTCTCCGGATTGGAGGGATCCCTCCAATCCCGAGCAAGGGGGAGTGTCTATGCACGAATCCGCGTATAGACACTCCCCCTTGCGTGGGATTGGACGGATCCCTCCATTCGGAGAAGGGGAGTTTTAATACACGGAGCGCGGCCATTTACAAGTTTTTAGAATGAAAGCTTGTAATGTGCTACGCGATTGTGCAGGGCGATACGGCGGTATGCGGCAGAGGCAGCATCAGCATATCTAAAAGGTATGAGGGACGCATCGCTGCAATATAGGGGACATACATGGCTGCATATGGGGGACATACATGGCTGCATACATGCTGCATATGGGGACATACATGGCTGCATATGGGGGACATACATGGCTGCATATGGGGGACATACATGGCTGCATATGGGGGACATACATGGCTGCATATGGGGGACATACATGGCTGCATATGGGGGACATACATGGCTGCATATGGGGGACATACATGGCTGCATATGGGGGACATACATGGCTGCATATGGGGGACATACATGGCTGCATATGGGGGACATACATGGCTGCATATGGGGGACATACATGCTGCATATGGGGGACATACATGGCTGCATATGGGGGACATACATGGCTGCATATATGGGGGACATACATGACTGCATATGTGGGGGACATACATGGCTGCATATGTGGGGGACATACATGGCTGCATATGTGGGGGGGATATACATGGCTGCATATGTGGGGGGGATATACATGGCTGCATATGTGGGGGGGATATACATGGCTGCATATGTGGGGGGACATACATGGCTGCATATGTCGGGGGACATACATGACTGCATGTGGGGGACATGACATGGCTACAATATGTGGGGGACATGGCTGCATTTGTGGGGGGACACGGCTGCATTTGGGGACACATTTAAAAAAAGTATCGGTATTTGGTATCGGCGACTACTTGTACTCGGTCCTAAAAAAGTGGGATCGGGACAAACCTAGTTATTTTGTATGTGTTTTAACTATCCTGGTGATCCAGTAGTAGTAATCGGGTGGTGGTTCAGTAGTAGTCATTAGATGCCTAATTTATGCTTCTTGAAAGCCCAAAGGTGCTCCTTGGATTTTGGGCCCCTCTATGCATCTAAGCTGTGGATAAGTCTCACAACATGTGTTTAATAGTGTGATAATAAGTATGCCTATGCTGTGTGTGCGAGACATAGGGGCTGATTTACTAATGAATCTGCGCTGCGCCGGTACATGCCTTAATTAGTGCGCTGGATGAAGCCCTAATTAGGCGCATGAACCGGCGGCAGCAGCAGCGCGATGTGATTGATAACTAAAGCCGCCGCCGAACTCCCTGTATAAGTCTATGGGGGAAATCTTAATAGTGAATTTTAAAGGCTAATCTGCAAGTTTTGTCCTAAAAAGTGTTTGGGGACCTCAGTCCTGCCCCAGGGGACATGTACCAATGCTTTTTTTATTTTTTAAAACGGCCGTTTTTTTCGGGAGCAGTGATTTTAATAATGCTAAAAGTGCAATAATAAAAGTGTAATTTTCCTTTAAATTTCGTACTATGGGGGTCTCTAATGTCAGCATGTGAAAAAGCGCATGTTTCCCGTGGTTAGAACTGTCTCTGCACAAAATGTCATTTTTCAAAGGAAAAAAGCCATTTAAAACTGACTCGCGGCAATAATGAATTGTCGGCTCCCGGCAATTGCAGGAGAATTCATTCATTAAAAAAAGGGAAAAAAAAGCGTGGGGGTCCCCCCAAATTCAATAACCAGACCCTTTAGGTCTGGTATGGATATTAAGGGGAACCCCGCCGTCAATTTAAAAAAAAAATGACGTGGGGTTCCCCCCAAATATCCATAACCAGACCCTTCGGGTCTGGTGTGGAATTTAAGGGGAACTCCACTCCAAATTAAAAAAAAAATGGCGTGGAGTCCCCCCTAAAATCCACACCAGACCCCTTATCCGAGCACGTTGACCTGGCCGGCCGCAGAAAAGAGGGGGGGACAGAGCGCGGCCCCCCCCCTCTCCTGAACCGCACCAGGCCACATGCCCTCAACATTGGGAGGGTGTTTTGGGGTGCCCCCCAAAACACCTTGTCCCCATGTTGATGAGGACAAGGGTCTCTTCCCCACAACCCTTGCCCGGTGGTTGTGGGGGTCTGCGGGCAGGAGGCTTATCGAAATCTGGAAGACCCCTTTAACAAAGGGGCCCCCCAGATCCCGGCCCCCCCCCCTGTGTGAAATGGTAATGGGGTACCTTGTACCTCTACCATTTCACGAGAAAAAAAAATGTAAAGGGTTAAAAAAGACAAGAGCCGGTTTTTGACAAGTCCTTTATTATCTTCTTTCTTCTTTTCTTCGGGTTTCTTCTTCCTCCTCCTTCTTCTTCCTCTGCTTCTGTCTTGGGTCTTCTATTCCCGCATCTTGCCCGGCGTGTTCTTCCATCTTCTGTTCCTCCCGCTGTCCTTCTCGTCCGCATCTTCTTCTCCTTCTTCTTTTCGCCGGAGGCGCCGCTTCCAATTGAAATCCCCGCTGTCTGCCGGACCACGCCCCCCCCTCTGACGCCACGGGCAAGCTCTTAGGAGTGTGCTGCAAGTGCGTCCGAGGGGGGCGTGGTCACATGTCAGAGGGCGGCCAATTCAATTTGAAGCTCGTGCGCGGCTTTTTCTTTGCCAGAGTCGCCGCTTCCAATTGAATTGCCCGCTTTCTGGAACATGTGACCACGCCCCCCTCTGACGCACTGGCACCACACGGGGACTTTCCTAAGAGCTTGCCCGTGGCGTCAGAGGGGGGGCGTGGTCCGGCAGACAGCGGGGATTTCAATTGGAAGCGGCCGCTCCGGCGAAGAAGAAGAAGAAGGAGAAGATGCGGACGAGAAGGACAGCGGAAGAAGATGGAAGAACACGCCGGGCAAGATGCGGGAATAGAAGACCCAAGACAGAAGCAGAGGAAGAAGAAGGAGGAGGAAGAAGAAACCCGAAGGAAAGAAGAAAGAAGATAATAAAGGACTTGTCAAAAACCGGCTCTTGTCTTTTTTTACCACTGACACTTTTTTTTTCTCGTGAAATGGTAGAGGTACAAGGTACCCCATTACCATTTCACACAGGGGGGGGGCCGGGATCTGGGGGGCCCCTTTGTTAAAGGGGTCTTCCAGATTTCGATAAGCCTCCTGCCCGCAGACCCCCACAACCACCGGGCAAGGGTTGTGGGGAAGAGACCCTTGTCCTCATCAACATGGGGACAAGGTGTTTTGGGGGGCACCCCAAAACACCCTCCCAATGTTGAGGGCATGTGGCCTGGTGCGGTTCAGGAGAGGGGGGGGGCCGCGCTCTGTCCCCCCCTCTTTTCTGCGGCCGGCCAGGTCAACGTGCTCGGATAAGGGGTCTGGTGTGGATTTTAGGGGGGACTCCACGCCATTTTTTTTTTTTTTTGGGGTGGAGTTCCCCTTAAATTCCACACCAGACCCGAAGGGTCTGGTTATGGATATTTGGGGGGAACCCCACGTCATTTTTTTAATAAATTGACGGCGGGGTTCCCCTTAATATCCATATCAGACCTAAAGGGTCTGGTTATTGAATTTGGGGGGACCCCCACGCTTTTATTTTTTCGTTTTTTTAATGAATGAATTCTCCTGCAATTTCCAGGAGCTGACAATTCATTATAGCCGCGAGTCAGTTTTAAATGGCTTTTTTTTTTTTTTTTTTTTTCAGAATGTCATTTGTGCAAAGACATATTTCTAACCGCAGGAAAAGTGCACTTTATTCACCTGCTGACATTCCCCCCCCCCCCCCCATGGTACGAAATTTAAAATAATTATTCAAATGACGTGGGGGTCCCCCCAAATTCAATAACCAGACCCTTTAGGTCTGGTATGGATATTAAGGGGAACCCCGCCGTCAATTTTAAAAAAAAAATGACGTGGGGTTCCCCCCAAATATCCATAACCAGACCCTTCGGGTCTGGTGTGGAATTTAAGGGGAACTCCACCCCAAATTTAAAAAAAAATGGCGTGGAGTCCCCCCTAAAATCCACACCAGACCCCTTATCCGAGCACGTTGACCTGGCCGGCCGCAGAAAAGAGGGGGGGACAGAGCGCGGCCCCCCCCCTCTCCTGAACCGCACCAGGCCACATGCCCTCAACATTGGGAGGGTGTTTTTGGGGTGCCCCCCAAAACACCTTGTCCCCATGTTGATGAGGACAAGGGTCTCTTCCCCACAACCCTTGCCCGGTGGTTGTGGGGGTCTGCGGGCAGGAGGCTTATCGAAATCTGGAAGACCCCTTTAACAAAGGGGCCCCCCAGATCCCGGCCCCCCCCCTGTGTGAAATGGTAATGGGGTACCTTGTACCTCTACCATTTCACGAGTAAAAAAATGTAAAGGGTTAAAAAAGACAAGAGCCGGTTTTTGACAAGTCCTTTATTATCTTCTTTCTTCTTTCCTTCGGGTTTCTTCTTCCTCCTCCTTCTTCTTCCTCTGCTTCTGTCTTGGGTCTTCTATTCCCGCATCTTGCCCGGCGTGTTCTTCCATCTTCTTCCTCCCGCTGTCCTTCTCGTCCGCATCTTCTTCTCCTTCTTCTTCTTCGCCGGAGCGGCCGCTTCCAATTGAAATCCCCGCTGTCTGCCGGACCACACGCCCCCCCCTCTGACGCCACGGGCAAGCTCTTAGGAAAGTCCCCGTGTGGTGCCAGTGCGTCAGAGGGGGGCGTGGTCACATGTTCCAGAAAGCGGGCAATTCAATTGGAAGCGGCGACTCTGGCAAAGAAAAAGCCGCGCACAAGCTTCAAATTGAATTGGCCGCCCTCTGACATGTGACCACGCCCCCCTCTGACGCACTGGCAGCACACTCCTAAGAGCTTGCCCGTGGCGTCAGAGGGGGGGGCGTGGTCCGGCAGACAGCGGGATTTCAATTGGAAGCGGCCGCTCCGGCGAAGAAGAAGAAGAAGGAGAAGATGCGGACGAGAAGGACAGCGGGAGGAACAGAAGATGGAAGAACACGCCGGGCAAGATGCGGGAATAGAAGACCCAAGACAGAAGCAGAGGAAGAAGAAGGAGGAGGAAGAAGAAACCCGAAGGAAAGAAGAAAGAAGATAATAAAGGACTTGTCAAAAACCGGCTCTTGTCTTTTTTAACCCTTTACATTTTTTTTTCTCGTGAAATGGTAGAGGTACAAGGTACCCCATTACCATTTCACACAGGGGGGGGGCCGGGATCTGGGGGGCCCCTTTGTTAAAGGGGTCTTCCAGATTTCGATAAGCCTCCTGCCCGCAGACCCCCACAACCACCGGGCAAGGGTTGTGGGGAAGAGACCCTTGTCCTCATCAACATGGGGACAAGGTGTTTTGGGGGGCACCCCAAAACACCCTCCCAATGTTGAGGGCATGTGGCCTGGTGCGGTTCAGGAGAGGGGGGGGGCCGCGCTCTGTCCCCCCCTCTTTTCTGCGGCCGGCCAGGTCAACGTGCTCGGATAAGGGGTCTGGTGTGGATTTTAGGGGGACTCCACGCCATTTTTTTTTTATTTGGAGTGGAGTTCCCCTTAAATTCCACACCAGACCTGAAGGGTCTGGTTATGGATATTTGGGGGGAACCCCACGTCATTTTTTTTAAAAAATTGATGGCGGGGTTCCCCTTAATATCCATACCAGACCTAAAGGGTCTGGTTATTGAATTTGGGGGGACCCCCACGCTTTTTTTTTGGTGTTTTTAATGAATGAATTCTCCTGCAAATTCCAAGAGCTGACAATTCATTATAGCCGCGAGTCAGTTTTAAATGGCTTTTTTCCTTCAGAATGTCATTTTTCACATGCTGACATTACACCCAGGGCCGCCATCAGGGGGGTACAGGCAGTACACCTGCAGGGCCGCCATTAGGGGGGTACAGGCATTACACCGCCCGGGGGTCCCCAGGGGCCCCCAGGGGCCCGGATGGGAACCACCCTAAAACAAAAAAAACAATTTTTTTTTTTTTTTTTTGTTTAAGGGCTCCGAAGGTCCCCAGGGGCCCGGAGGCCACTAAGGGCCCCAGATGGCAAGCCCTTTTTTTTAAATAAAATATATATATTTAAAAAAAAATATATATTTTTTAAATATATTTGTTTTTTTTTTTTTAAGGAAAGGGCCCAGAGGTCCCCAGGGCCCTGGAAGGCTACCCCCTTGTTTTTTTTACTTTTTTTTCGATAAATGTTATATTTAAAAAATATATATATATGTATTTTCTCTCTTTTGTATTTTTATTTGATAAAGAGCACAGAGGTCCCCAGGGCCCCGGATGGCTACCCCCCTTTTTTATATATATTTTTCTTTATTTCTTATTTCTGTCAAAATTTTTGTAAAGGGCCCCCCCGCTCCTCAATTTGCGGCACCACCCCCCCCCCCGCTTCTCAATTTCATACGGCAGCACCCCCCCCCCCGGTTCTCTGCTCCAGGGGGCCCATGCCTGAAGCTGTGTAAGGGGCCCCAAAATTCATGATGGCGGCCCTGTACACCTGTAAGGGGCCCGGGGGTCCGGAGGTGCCCAGATGCCTGGAGGCCCCCCAGCGCCCCAGATGGTAACCCCCCTCTTTTTTTTTTTGTATATATATTTGTTAGTTGGTTTTTGTAGGATTTTTTATTAAAGGGCCAATTTTTGGAATTTAATATTTTTTTAGCAGTCTGGAGGTCCCCAGGGCCCCGGGTGGCAACCCCCCAAATTTTTTGTTATTAAAGGGCCAATGTTTTGGTTTAGGGGTCTGGAGGTCCCCAGTGGCCTGGTCCCCAGTGGCCCGGAGATCCCCAGGGCTCCAGATGACAACCCCCCACCTTTACAAAAAAAAAAAAAAAAAAACATATGATATATTTGTTGGTTATTTTTTAAACATATATATATATATAATATAATTTTGAAAGCTCCCAGAGGGCCCCTTTTTGCTTCTAAAAATGTTATAAACATTTTCCCCAGGTTTGTTACTTTTTACTTTAATTTCTTTTTTAAAGTGTATTTTGTGCGTGAAGTCGAGAGAGAGGAGCTGGACTTGCAATCGCCATCCTTCTCCATGCCCCCGGTGGCAATGGTGGGTGTGAGGGGGGCCTCCCACTCACCCCACCTGCTACACTTGGGAGCCCGATGGGACAGAGGGACTCCCCCTATGAAGGAGTGTAGCCCACCCAGCCAGCCCTGTAGGTCCTTCACCTCCCTTTATTTTAGGAGACCTCATGGCCAAAGTGTGTGCAAGTGTGGTGTTTTTTTTTGTGGGGGGGGGGGGTGGGCATACTAAGCACAGGCGTACCTTGCATAGCACACCCACCGGGAGCCGGGCTGACACCACCAAACTCAATTCATATGTAGCCGAGACCGGGATCCGAACCCTTGGCTGCAGAGGTGAACGGCTTGTCAGCGCAGTGCCATTCACGTTGAGCCACCACAGCTCCCACCCAATGTTATTTTTTTTTTAGATTTTTGGTAGTTATTTTTTATTAAAGGGCCCAGAGCTCCCAAGGCAACCCCCTTTTTTATTATTTTATATATGTAGATATTGTAATTTATTTTTCATTAAAGAGCCCAGAAGTTTCTTTTTATTAAAGGGCCCAGTGGTCCCCAGGGCCCCCGGATGGCTACCACCCTTTTTAATATATATTTTTCTATATGTATTTTTTAGTAAAGGAACCCCCCGCTTATCAAATTGCGGCAGCCCCCCCCCCTTCTTAATATCAGGCGGCACCCCCCCCCCCTATTCTCTGCTCCAGGGGGCCCATGCCTGAAGCTGTGTAAGGGGCCCCATAATTCCTGATGGCGCCCCTAATTGCCTCCCCCCCCCCATGGTACGAAATTTCAAGGAATTTTTCACTTTTATTGGTGCACTTTAACCACTTCCATACCGCGCCTATTCTGGCACTTCTCTCCTTCATGTAACAATTATATTTTCTTCCTTGAAACTTACTCAGGACCCCCAAACATTATATATATTTTATTAACAAACACCCTAGGGAATAAAGTGGCGGCCATTTTTTCGGACACATTTCCAACAGTATTTGTGCCAAAAATGTTCTAACGTTTTTTTTTTTTTTTGGCTTTCCAAAAAAAAACCTGTTTCATGAATGACAAAATAAGAAAGCAGTAAAGCTAGGCCAATTTTTAGGGATAAGGTAAAAGATGATGTTACACCGAGTAAATAGATACCTAACTTGTCACGCTTTCATATTGCGCACACTCATGGAATGGCGCTAAACTTCGTTATTAAAAATCTCCATAGGCAACGCTTGACTTTTTTTCTCAGGTTACCACTTTTGAGTTACAGAGGAGGTCTAGTGCTAACATTATTGCTCTCGCTCTAACGCACGCTATGATACCTCACATGTGGGGTTTGAAGGATGTTTACATATGTGGGTGGGACTTGCATGCGTGTTCGCTTCTGAGTGCGAGCTACTAGGGACAGGAGCATTTAAATTCCTTTGTTATTTTATTTTTTTACTTAATATTTTATTTTTTGCACTTGTTTGTCCCTTTGTTTGTATTATTTTTCACTTTTCTTCCTATTACAAGGAATGTAAACATCCCTTGTAATAGGACTAGTGTGTGACAGGTCCTCTTTATAGAGAAAGGCGGGGTCAATTAGACCCCACATCTGTCCTCCAGGCTGGAAAGCATGGAATTGGTAAAAAAAAAAACATCTCATGCTTTCAGCTGCAATCATGTTCGTTCAGCACAGTAGCGTAGTGTGTAGCATGTTCACCTAGCAGCAAAAGGGTTGCTGGTTCGAATCCCGCCCGTGACACTATCTGCCTGGAGTTTGCATGTTCTCCCTGTGCGGGTTTCCTCCCACAATCTAAAAACATGCTGTAAATTGGATCCTGTCTAAATAAGCCCTAATGTGCAGTAGGAGATTTAGGTTTTGTGCTTCCCTAGGCCTGACCAAATTTTGGCACCCCCCTAATAGAAAAATGACCCACCCTTCCTGTCAAGGCCACACCCTGTTTTTTTATGACCCACCCAGGAATTTTCAGGGGACACACACAAGTTCTGTGGGGGGGGACTTGGGGGGGCCCTTAATTTGCCTACTTTTTCGATCACTTCCTGTTTGGCTATGGGGCAGGAAGTGAAGGCCAATCTCCCCAAACGGACAGGGATAATACAAAATAAACTGACAGAGCTTCTAACCCCCCCCCCCACCAACTCTATCCAAAATGAAAGAAATCCAAAAAATAAAAGTGATGATTATTGTTCCAGTTTAACCCCAAATTTCAGATCATTTTATTGAGAGGCTTAAGAAAATATAACCATGCCAATAGGCCACGATCCAGCGTTGCTAATATGTATGAATGTGTGTTAGGGACCCCCACAAACACCACCCAATGTTAAATCAACTATTTTCATGTTTGTTTTGGGGATGCCTGCACCCCTGATAGGGTAAAGACACCTCACAAATGTTGTCACTTTCTACTTAATTCATTCACTTCCTGCCACACAGCCAAACAGGAAGTGAGGGAAACACCTGAGTAATGTTTTGTTGGGGACACACAGATCAATATAAATAGTTTCCCATTTTGGAAATGGCATTTTGCTGTGTACACCCCAAATTAGTAGGAATCTTGGACTTTGGGGTCCATTTACTAAAGGCAAATCCACTTTGCACTACAAGTGGACAAGCAAGGAAGAAAACTCAAAACTTGGCGGGATTGGAAGTAAAAACCATCAGTGCTTCCCTTCTGATTTTCATTGCCTACGCTTCTACTGCAGAGCGGCTTTGCCTTTACTAAACCCCAAAGTAACTAATCATTTGGGGTGTACACTGCAGTGCAATTTGCTTAATGGTGACACTAGTTAGATTGACCTGTGCCCCGAAGAAAAGACCATTGGTAGGGTTTTAACCTCACTTCCTGTTCAGCTGTGTGACAGGAAGTGAAGCCAATTTTAGGAAAAGGGACACAAAGCCCAACCTAAAAACACTAGCAGGGGTTCTAACACTCAATTGGCTTCCCTCAAACAACCCACAATTAGAATAGGATTGTCTTGTGCTAGTTTCAAGCACAGCGCTGTAAATCAGCACTTCAAGCCTGTCCAAAAAAAACACACCACCCCCCCCCCCCACCTCCAACAGGCCCTGTTTGCAGCTTTTCCTACATCTTGCACATGTGCTTTAAAAAGTCAGTCTGGACATCAGTTCTAGGAAACATTACTTACCGCTTTGTCCTTCCTTTTCTGGTGACTAAACATTTCATGCATACACACCAGGAAAGATCTTAGAGACAAATCACACTTGATGGTTTAGGCCCAAACTATTTCAGCTGCAGCGGTTGAAATCCATAGCATGAAAAAAATATCACAAAACAAACTTCAAAATTTGAAAGTAATTTTATTGGTCCACAAAACAAGGAAAGCAAAAAAAAAATTACAAATAAACACACCAAAAATATATACAAACACCTAAAAACAAAAAAGACCAACGTTTATTTCACAGTCATTGGAAAATAAATCATGCTTTTGAAATAACAGGATAGACCCACAGGATTAAAACATTAGTCATTAACATCTTGAGAAACATTTAGCAAAATTATGTAGCAGAGAAAACATCAAAAAATACAAAACTTGCTCCAAAACATCTCTGTTTCACTCCGCCATTCCTTCCAGCCAGCAAATCTGCCCCCTCTGAGGGGCAGCTGACACGTGCAGTATCCACGCTTTTTATAACATGTGTGCTAATGAACCAATTGGAAACACATGAAGAAATGTCAGCCTCTAGTTTGTGTGCACTTGGAACTGCTTACACCTGTTAAGGATGTCCTTAAATTACTAAGCCAAAAAAAGAGCTTTCTGAGCATGCTCAGAAAGATGCAAGTCATTTTCAGGATGAAACTTCCAACTTCTTTTTCTAACTGTTCGAGCATGCCCAGTTCACTCGAAATGCAGTACCAGAATCAAATCTGCAATGGCGGATGAAAGCATTAGAGGTGTTAATTTTTTTTTTGGTCCCCATGAAGTGATGCTTTACAAGCTGAACGGGAGGTCTTATAGAATTTTTACGTAACAAACCTAAATAGTAATAATTTAAACGCCCCTGTCCCTAGTAGCTCGCAGTCAGAAGGGAACAAGCAGCATTTTTATTGTTTCCGGTTACCAGTTTAGATTTACAGATGAGGTCTAGTGCTATAAATATTCCTCTTGCTGTTACGCACGCTATGATACCTCACATGTGTGGTTTGAAGAATGTTTCCATATATGGGGGCGGGCCTTAAATGTGTAAGCCCCGCCCACATATTGAACCCCCGTTCAAACCCCACATGTGAGGTATCATAGCGTACGTTAGAGCGAGAGCAATACTTTTAGCACTAGACCTCCTCTGTAAATCTAAACTGGTAACCTGAAACACATAAAAAAGCGTTGCCTATGGGTATTTTCAAGTACTGAAGTTGGCGCCATTCCATGAGTGTGTGCAATATTAAAGTGTAACATGTTGGGTATCTATTTACTCGGTGTAACATCATCTTTCACATTATGGCCATAAATTGGGCTAACTTTAGTGTATTCTTAATTTGTAACCACTTGAGCCCCAGAGCATATTACTGGTCACTGACGGGGCCATTTTTTGCATTTCAACACTGCGTCATTTTGACTGACAATTGCGTGGTTGTGCGACGTGGCCCCCAAAAAAAATTGGGCGTCCTCATCCTCCCCCCCCCCCCCCCTAAAAATTCTTTTTTTTTTTTTGTTGGTGGTATTTGATCACCTCTGCGTTTTTTCTTATTTTTGCTTGACCCAAAAATATAGCGACAATTTGGTAACTAAAAAAACATCTTTTTTACGGTTTGCTATAATAAATCTCCCCCAAAATATATTCAAAAAATGTTTGCCCTCAGTTTAGGCCGATAAGTATTCTTGGACATCTTTTTGGTTGCAAAAAATCACAATAAGCGTTTGATTGGTTTGGGCAAAAGTTCTAAGTAGGGGTTGGTCTTATGGGTTTTTTTTGAATAATTTTTTGTTTTACTAGTAATGGTGGCTATCATTTGTTTTTTCTGTCTAATGCGACATTGTGGCGGACACATTTTTGTGAGATTTGGCATTTTTGTAGCGAGCAATGGTATATCAATGCATTGCTTACTATAAAAATGACACTGGCAGGGAAGGGGTTAACACTAGGGGCGCGGAAGGGGTTGAATATGTTACCTGGGTGTGTTCTAACTGTAAAGGGGGTGGGACTGTGTAGGGGAAATGACAGATCGCTGTTCATACATTGTAGGGACAGACGAGCAGGCATTCCCCCCCCCCCCCTGACAGGACCGGGATAAAGGGGAACTCCACCCCAAATTACAAAAAAAAACGGCGTGGGGGTCCCCCTTCTGGTGCACAACAGGCTCTTAGATTTGATCTGGAACATAAGGGGTTAAACCCACGCCAAAAAACGGCGTGGGGTTCCCCCTCAGATCCAGACCAAACCCTTCTCCCAGGCACGCAGTCTGGCCGGACAGGAATGGGGGTGGGGACGAGCGAGCGCCCCCCCCCCTCCTGAGCCGTACCAGACCACATGCCCTCGACATGGGGGAGTGTGTGCTGTGGGGGAGGGGGGCACTGCCCCCCCACCCCAAAGCACTCTTGTCCCCATGTCGAAAGGGACAAGAGCCTCTTCCCGACAACCCTGGCCGTTGGTTGTCGGGGTATGCGGGCGGGGGGCTTATCAGAATCTGAGAGCCCCCTATATTAAGGGGGCCCCCAGATTCTGGCCCCCCACCCTATGTGAATGAGTATGGGGTACATCGTACCCCTACCCATTCACCGGGTGGAAAAGTGTAAACAAAAAAAAACACACAGAAAAAAATAATTTATTAGTCAGCTCCGGGGGTCTTCTGCCGGGACCCCCCACCACCAGCCCATTGGGCCCCGGGCTTCGCCGTCTTCTGCCGGGGGGGGACACCCACCGATGATCTCCGCCATGTCCAGCCAGGCCCCCACCCCAAAATAAGCTCTTTCAGATCCGGGGGGGGCCGGCCGAAAGAAGCAGAGAACAACGGGGGCGGAGCCCCTCGGTCTTCCAGACGTTTTCTGCCGGGGGGGCTCCAGCCCCGCACCGGTCTTCGCCGCCGCCTTCCGCCGGGGGGGTACACCTACCCCCCCCCCGGTCTTCGCCGCCGCCTTCCGCCGGGGAGAGAGACCCCCACCGATGCTCTCCGCCATGGTCGGCCAGGCCCCCTACCCCAAACAAAGCTCTTTTACATCCGGGGGGGGGCCGGCGGGAATGGCGGAGAACAACGGGGGCGTCGCCACTCCTCGGTCTTCTAGCCGTCTTCTGCCGGGGGGGGAAACACCCACCCATGCTCTCCGCCATGCTCGACTGTGCCCCCACCCCAAAATGAAGCTCTTTTACATCCGGGGGGGGCCGGCCGAAAACAGCGGAGAACAACGGGGGTGTCGCCCCACCTCGGGCTCCTCCGCTTCTGCCTGGCTCCTCCCGAGGCCAGGGCTTCTTTCGCCGTCTTCCGCCGGAGGGCGCCACTCTCCGGGCTTCTCGACGTTGTCTTCCGCCGCGGGGGTACACCTACCCCCCCCCCGGTCTTCGCCGCCGCCTTCCGCCGGGAGAGAGACCCCCACCGATGCTCTCCGCCATGTTCGGCCAGGCCCCCTACCCCAAACAAAGCTCTTTTACATCCGGGGGGGCCGGCGGAATGGCGGAGAACAACGGGGGCGTCGCCACTCCTCGGTCTTCTAGCCGTCTTCTGCCGGGGGGGGGAAACACCCACCCATGCTCTCCGCCATGCTCGACTGTGCCCCCACCCCAAAATGAAGCTCTTTTACATCGGGGGGGGCCGGCCGAAAACAGCGGAGAACAACGGGGGTGTCGCCCCACCTCGGGCTCCTCCGCTTCTGCCTGGCTCCTCCCGAGGCCAGGGCTTCTTTTGCCGTCTTCCGCCGGAGGGCGCCACTCTCCGGGCTTCTCGACGTTGTCTTCCGCCGCGGGGGCCAGGCCTTCTTCTTTGCCGCCCCCTTCGATTTTTTCGGCCTGGACGGGGGTCGCACATCCCATCCAGGACTTGGACGTGGCGGGCTTCTCGTCGCCGTTTTCTGCCGCTGCCCCCCTTCACCACGAAGCTCCGTGCTTGTTTGATGAGGGCAGCGGGCTTCCGTCGTCTTCTCCGGGGCGAGGGTCGTACATCCCACCCCGGATTTCGTCGCCGTCTTCTGCCTGGCTCCAGAGAGGAGCCAGGGCTTCTCGTCGCAGTCTTCCGCCGCGGGGTGACACTCGCGGGCTTCTTCTTCCATTCGATGTTGACACGGCGAGGTCCGGCGCTGAAATGCCTTCTGAGCGGCGGGCCAAGGACTTATATTGGCATTGGGCGTGGGCGTGGTTATGCCAACATGTGACCTTAACCCATGTGACAGTGATGTGACGTGACATCACTGTCACATGGGTTAAGGTCACATGTTGGCATAACCACGCCCACGCCCAATGCCAATATAAGTCCTTGCCCGCCGCTCAGAAGGCATTTCAGCGCCGGACCTCGCCGTGTCAACATCGAATGGAAGAAGAAGCCCGCGAGTGTCACCCCGCGGCGGAAGACTGCGACGGAAGCCCGCTGCCCTCATCAAACAAGCACGGAGCTTCGTGGTGAAGGGGGCAGCGGCAGAAGACGGCGACGAAATCCGGGGTGGGATGTACGACCCTCGCCCCGGAGAAGACGACGGAAGCCCGCTGCCCTCATCAAACAAGCACGGAGCTTCGTGGTGAAGGGGCAGCGGCAGAAGACGGCGACGAGAAGCCCGCCACGTCCAAGTCCTGGATGGGATGTGCGACCCCCGTCCAGGCCGAAAAAATCGAAGGGGGCGGCAAAGAAGAAGGCCTGGCCCCCGCGGCGGAAGACAACGTCGAGAAGCCCGGAGAGTGGCGCCCTCCGGCGGAAGACGGCAAAAGAAGGCCTGGCCCCCAGTAGGAGCCAGGCAGAAGCCGGCGAGGAAATCCGGGGTGGGATGTACGACCCTCGCCCCGGAGAAGACGACGGAAGCCCGCTGCCCTCATCAAACAAGCACGGAGCTTCGTGGTGAAGGGGGCAGCGGCAGAAGACAGCGACGAGAAGCCCGCCACGTCCAAGTCCTGGATGGGATGTGCGACCCCCGTCCAGGCCGAAAAATTCGAAGGGGGCGGCGGCAGAAGACCCTCAAAGTTCAAACCACCTTCACCAGGTGAATGGGTAGGGGTACGATGTACCCCATACTCATTCACATAGGGTGGGGGCCCGAAATCTGGGGGCCACATTATTAAACGGGGCTCCCAGATTCTGATTGGCTCCCGCCCGCATACCCCGACAACCAATGGCTAGGGTTGTCGGGAAGAGGCTCTTGTCCCGATCGACATGGGGACAAGAGTGCTTTGGGGTGGGGGGGCAGCGCCCCCCTCCCCCAAAGCACACACTCCCCCATGTCGAGGGCATGTGGTCTGGTACGGCTCAGGAGGGGGGGGGCCGCTCGCTCGTCCCCACCCCCATTCCTGTCCGGCCAGACTGCATGCCTGGGATGAGGGCTTGGTACGGATCTGGGGGGGAACCCCACGCCGATTTTGGCGTGGGTTAACCCCTCACGTTCCGGACCAAGCCGGAGAGCCTATTGTACCCCTGGGGGGGAAGCCGCGCCGGTTTCACATTTGAAATTTGGCGCGGAGTTCCCCTTCAGTGTCAGCGCAGCCCGAGAACAGCTCGGAGCTTGCCGTACGCCGCTCCAGGCAGTGCAAACACTGCTACGCCGCCTGGTATTTACCAAGGATTTCCCGGCGTTCTGAAGAGGCGCGCGGTGAGCTCCGATTTTTCCCTCTGCGCATGCCCAGTATGCAAGTGAACCTTCCGAGGTTCTAGCGTACTTTGCAAGCGCCCGGGGATCGGGTCCCAAAAGTCACTTTCCCTTTCAAATCGGCCCGCCACACAAGTTGAAACACATGTCACACCACACTTCCCCTGCATCACCCCCCTCCCTCCCCTCATAAACTCCCGCCCGAATCCCCGATGTTTACATAACTAAATGCCGCACGCCAGCTCTGTACTGGCGTGCTGTGCGCCCTCTTCTGGGCGCATTAGGCACTTTAGTAAATGAGGAAACACGCTGCACTAGCAGCGTGTTTCTTTGGTAAATGTCAAAAACAGGTTTACTCCTGCTTGTGCACCATGAGTCTTGGCGCACAGGCTTGGTAAATCAGCCCCATACTGTGTTTCCCCGAAAATAAGCCCGGGTCTTATATTAATTATGCCAACAAAAGACAAAGTAGGGCTTATTTTCAGCGTAGGTCTTACCATGTAATGTGCTGTCTTCTCTCCCCCTCTCTCCCTGCCTGTCAGGAATCCCCAGTGTGAACTGAGTTAAAATGCTTTTAAAATCCTCTAATCCACTCTATTACAATATTATATAATATACAATGTGTGAGTTTCTGTAATATAATTGTGCCAAATACCTTTGTTATAGCGCCATTCTGAAATTATATTACAGAAACACACACATTGTACATTATATACTACTGTAATAGAGTGGATTTTACAAGCATTTTTAACTAGGGCGTATTTTCGGGGTAGGTCTTATATTGCAGTCCTCCTATAAAATAATGCTAGGTCTTATTTTCAGGGTAGGTCTTATTTTTAGGGAAACAGGGTAACCTGGATAAAATTACAAAAACAATTTATATTTCTTAATCCCCCCCCCCCATCCTAAAAAAATTTATTTTGAAGGGACAGCAAATGTACACTGGTATACAAGCTGTACACTCGCTGCTTTACATTGTAGCAAAGTGTAATTTCTTCAGTGTTGTCACATTAAAAGATATTATAAATATCTACAAAAATGTGAGGTGTGTGTGTGTGTGTAATATATATATATATTTTTTTTTCTTTGCTCTGTATTGGTAAACATTAAAATATTTTAACAGCAGTATAAAACATTCAGGTAGACTCTTGAGCTTCTATTGCTGGCTCCATATGGCTTTTTGTTTAAAAATTGTCTATGAATACATTTTTAAAATCAATATAAATATCTTGTGTGTTGGCAGCAAGAATTGGTTTACCAAACATCCTAGTGATCTGAGAAAACAATACGAAGTGAGCAGTCTTATACTTCCATCTATAGTTAAAAAAACGTAAACTGAATGGAAGTCTATAAATGTTTTCACGCAAGATTCACGCAGCTTTTCCCAAAAGATTCACAAATTTTTCTAATTGTATTAAATTGGGAAAATGTGTGATTTTTTTGTATGAAATCTCTAAATGGACCCTAAAGTACCCAAATGTAATAATCTAAATTCTCCTTTTTATGAGTTATAAATAAAAGTTAAGAATGACCCTGTTGTATCACACAGTAATAAATGTGTACCTAAATGAGGACTGTGCTTTCTTGAGAAGTTGTTTTCTACCCATGGGACCTCCTACACTATATGTCTGATTCTGCCTTCACTTCCATTTGAACTCAAATAACCATTCCAGGTATTTGGATAACTGCTGGGAAAATGGCAGATGTAAAATAAAATATACCACAGCCATGTTTCCTAATTGAATTTCTCCTGTCTGTTTTGTGGAGTGTCTGCCAATTATCTAGCAGTGCTGTGTGTGTTGAACAGTTGTATGGGGGTCATGTGACACTGCAGCAAAGACAGTTCCATAAAGCAAGTTCAGTGTGCCTGTGCTAGTGCTCAGCTGGTGGAGGATGGCTTCCCGTGTCTTACAGCACATCCTTTGTCTTCTAAGGCTGTAATCCCCAGCCTGACACACATCCTTTTTATCACAGCATCACGCCTAAGAGGGCAGTCTGGACTCCTAATCCTTGGTCTATCACCTCTAGGATGTTGCAGAGCTTAGTCTAAAGGATTTATGATAATGCATCCACTGCATGCTGGAGAATACGAGTTGTGAATGTTGCTTTGTCTGGTTCTCCATGTAACTCCTGCTCACTCTTGCGTTAACAGAGGGCACCGCAGAGCAAGCACGATGCTGGCAGCAGGGATGCAGAGAAGCCTCTTGATGCACAAGGAGGCACAGACGTTGCCACCAGCAACACCGGTGGAAATGGGCAGGTGAAGCAGATTTGTATTTTATGTTCGTGCATTTATGCAAGTCAATGCAATTATGTATTTGCTTTATTGTGATCTGTAGAAATGCTTATGTGCCTAAGAAGTATTGTGTATGTTTAAATAAACATATCAAATGTTATAAGTCCAGTATGTGTAATGCTTCCCGATCTATCG